>JASDQU010105158.1:91948-116740 GCA_032191745.1 Picea mariana
GCTATATCATTGCTATTATATTGCTGAATCTTGAAACCCTAGGTAGCAAGCACACTAGTAGGTCATTGCTATATGTCCCCATGCTTGAGAAATTGTTTTAGCCATTGATAAAGGAAGATATAGCCTAGCCGTTGCTACACTTATCTCCCTTTTTCTGAGTTAGCATTAAAGTATAAGTTGAATAGAGGAGACATCCTAGGCCTAGTTAATTCTACACCTAGGGTTTTAACCTTCTAGGGTTAGAAAGGCCTTGCTCCTGCAACACTTTTCTCCCTTAGATTTGTACTTTGAAGCTAGTCGTTTTGCCAAGAGTATTTAGAGAAAGAGGAAGGAGCATGAGGCCTTGCTTAAGCAACACCGGAATGAGCCTCCTTCCCTTAGGGTTTTGATTCTAGGGCCCTGCCATTGCAGCACCATAGAAACTAACCCTCTAGTATTTAAATTTTTCCTCTTGAGATTTTTGCTCTTACTTTTGACTCCATATTACCCTAAGGCACTGGTATTCTTTCCAACGTTGATCTTGTTGTGCAAATTCATCTTTCAAACTTTCAAATTTTGAAACCCTAACTAACCCTGACGCCACTAACTAGGGCTGACGTCATACTTGACGCAGCAACCCTTCTAACTCAGCAATTAATGATGACGTCATGCCTTATTTGAGCTATTGTTGATAGAAAATACCGTTGGCTTGGTCATCTTGTGATAGATATTGATGAATTGGTAATTTTCATTGGCTAATTAGCAAAATGTTGACCTTCTTTGTCTATTATATTTCTTATTAAACAAAATCATACTAACCCTAAAGGAAGTTGACGTCATCCCTAAGATATTGACGCAGCAATCTATTGTATATGAGCAACTAATGATATTTAATGCATTGATTTAATTCAAGGATTGATCATTTTCATTAGATGCTATATTATTCTAGTGTTTATTGACAAGTAACATTATATTGCCATTGTCATTATTGCAAACATTGACTTAGTCAATATTTACTGATGTATATGCTCATATACATTAAAATTTTGATAGTCATTGATTTTTGAAGTATTAACCATTATTACATGTACTAGTTTCATTGTTGTCTTGTCTAGCAAGCAGGTGCCTTTTCTGTGGTTATTCTTTGTTTGACTATCTTCTGGGCGGTAATCTGTGAAGGGGAAACTAGCCTTAATCCTTTGAGCCTTTTCCTTTCAAACCCCAGATTGCCAGGGACGTCTCCCTTGGGCTTAGCCACCCTAAATAGAAAGGACCTCCCCATCGTGGTGACATTGGGTGGGGTAGGTCCCTGTTACACCAGTTTGACCCTTATCCTCTAGTCTATGACCTAAACTACAAACTGAGCGATAACATGAATACAAGTAAGTGAGATGGCTTTATGCCTTTTCTGCCACTTCTTGTGTCTCTTGTCTTGTTTGATCTTGTCCTAATATTGTGCTCTCAATTTCTTCAAGAGATAAGTTACACAATAAATCCTTAAATAAATAGGATAACCTCCTCCAAATATCGAAGTACATTTTGCGATCATCATTCACCTCTCCTCGATAATGACAATATGATCTCTATATATACTTATTCACGCATTGCACATGTGGCCCCTTAATTATTACTAAGCAAACCTTATTACATATACATTTACACATTACATGTACATTTAATCACATATATGCCCCCCTTGGGTCATATCATATACATTTAATGTATCATCCTCACTATAATCGATAGTTTAATTAATGCATAATGTAGATATGAATGTGGCTATGACCAAGCAATGTAATATGCAAAGTTTGTTTTCTGAATTTAATAAATAAAATGTGATGCCAGCTGTTGGGGGACATGGACAGATATGGGAGTTGATTTTTCCACAAGATAAGAGAGTTTCTAAGAGGGGTCCAAGGGGGAAACGATTTATGGGTATTAATCCAAACTTGGTTTTCTGAATTTTACTATCATTGGGGATATATTTTATTTATGTTTGAGTGTATGAAGCCCAATCATTGAATACTTGTGAGAGGGTGGGTGTGAGAGTCACATCCCATATTTATTAGAGAGCATGGCATTGAAGTACAATCAACATTGGGCAGAGTGAACAATCAACTATCTTAGAAAAATAAAGGAAATTCTTATGGGGAGAATATGTAGTTTTTCACATTTAGTCTTGGCATGAACAATAAGGAGAGAGCATAGAAACAGAGCATTGTATCTAGAGCAAGAAGGTTGGGCGACTGGAGCATGTTGGAGCGTTTTTAGAGAATTTTGGAGCTGAAGATTGAAGAGCTAGGTTTTCAGGCCTAAAGAGTGAACTCTCATTAGAGTTGCACTATAATAGCAAGTGTTGTTGTTGTTGCTGGTAGTTTTCTCGGCAGTGAGTTCCCTTGAGTTCCTAGAAAAGAGATTCTTGATTACATGTGTCAGAGAGATCCTGATAAACAAATGGGATGCTCGATGGACTGAGAGTAGTGAATGGGTACATTCCTTGGGTTGGGCAAGTCAAGAGGAAGAGACTTGGAGGAAATTGAGGATAGTTGTAGGAGAATATCAGTGGGTTGTGGGATAATGAGTTGTGAATGGACTATGAGAGGAATCACTCATTTGTGGATTCCTAGCCCCAGCTCAGGGATGACTTATTGTTGAGATCTGGAATAATAAGTCCATGGTTGGGTGGAACATCCTTCCCAAGCAACTAGTTCCACAAGTGTTTAAAAAATATAAGTATTTATCTATTTTATGAGTTTTCTTATGAGCCTTATGGATATGCATTTTACCCTATGTGTGAGAATGGTTTTATGTGTCATTGTGGATGATTTGTTAGATGCACTCATGTTTAGTTAGAATGTTATAGATGGATTTAATTACGGGTATCATAAACTAGTTAAATCCGTGTATAATTTGTACCTAGTAAGCTATAAGAAGTTAGCTAACAATTTTTTTTTTTAATTTAAGTGTATTCCATGTAGTAATGTTGTTCAGTTAAGCTGGGGGATGTTACATATTGGTATCAAAGCCACAGGTTCAACACCGAGCCTGCATGGGCCAAACTCAACACGCAGAAGCTAATTTGCAAAATTAAAGCTCAAGGGATGTCTGAAAAATTATTTGTTAAATTACTCCAGTGAAATTGAAACTTCACGAGGAAATTGAGATCAAGGGTTAAAATCCCCAATTTTGACCTCTAAATGAATGTTTTGGGCCTGTAATTGGTCTAATTTGGGAAAATACAGAGCAACACTGGGTGAAATTAGGCAAAAGCGCCCCTAATTTATGAAGTGAAATTCATTGAGAATTTGACGTGGGAGTATCAAATGTCAGGTGCAGGGGTCGAATTGACATGCACATGGCCAAATTTGGCCATGAAAAGCTAATTACAGAGTTTCATGGTGGCCCTGGCAGAAATTTCAAAAATAGGCATTTTTTAAAAAATTGGGAAATTTGGGTAATTTTTCGTACCATGATGTGGGGGGCACATGGTGGATGGTTTGGCGGTGACGTGGACTGCCACGATGGCAGGTCTACTGGTGGAGAGAAAACTCGATACCACAAGTGGTATCAAAGCTGGGCAGTAAGCGATATCTCATGGTTCACATGGCAGTTTTGGAAATGTTCTTGGCAATGTGAAACTAATAGGAATGCACCATGTTTCACATGCGGCTTTTGGTATTGCATCGTGGAGGGTCATTACCCCTCAAGAACTTCGACAATGTGATATCAACCTCGACCGTTGATCGAACTCTGACCTTCATCGTTAGATCTGGGGCATGAA
This sequence comes from Picea mariana, assembly GCA_032191745.1. NCBI lineage: Eukaryota > Viridiplantae > Streptophyta > Pinopsida > Pinales > Pinaceae > Picea > Picea mariana. The sequence goes on from JASDQU010105158.1 coordinate 95,709, forward strand.
CAAGTTTTGTGCTGGAGGTAAAGACGTAGGATGGGACCTGCCCATCACCATGACCAATGGGGAAATGTCGGAGTTAAGGTATGGATGGGACTCGCTAGTGGAATGGGCCACTATGGTGGTGCCATGTCGCAATCGATATGGTTGGGGTCCCGTACTATCAAAAAATATTTTATTTTATTTTATTTATACATTAAAGTGCGAAGGTACGTGTAAAAGGTAAGGTAGAAGAGAGAGGTAAGGAAAGAGATAAAGGGAAAGATGATGAAGGTTGACAGGGCAGGGCCAGGGTGGCCAAGGGGTTAATGTGGCATCACCCCAAGGTTCCATGTGGACCCAGAATTCCAAATCAACAGTTTTGTCAACATTAATTAGTCAAATTGTCAGAAACATATAGTGCTTCTGTAGGTCATAATCTTGCAGGGCATTTTTTAGGGCTTAAACAACATTTTTAGGCAATCAAATATTATGATAATAGGGTTTTCCAAGGCACACACTGTCTTTTTAGGTCAAGTAAAAGAGCTCAAGGAGATCTTTCCAACAAGCTATTATGAGCACAAAACATAGCTTATATGAAGAAGTTGTAGCATAACAGTACAAGGTATATTTTAGGTACTGGATTACTTCTAGAGTGCATAACTCTTTGCTTAGAAGTCAGTTTGGGGCACAAGAGAAGTCTATGGAAAGATAATGGACCGTAGAATATGTTCATGGAACCATATTTGAAATATGGGTACATAAAAATGTGCAAGAAGAAAATGAAGACACATATAGTGTAAAGGGTTAAAAACAATCAAAACTTTTGAAGATCATAACTTTCTACTTAGAACTCAGAATTGGAAAAATGAATAGTCAATGGAAAGGTCTTGAAGAGGAGAATCCATATATTAAACTATAAAATTGATATGAGCAGTATAATTATACATTCAACTCAAAATAATATGACTGGTGACATTAAAGAGTAGAAAAAATTATGCATTATTTTCCAGAATTGTGTATATATATATTTTTGTCTAACAAAAATCTATTTGCATGCACATTTTATTGCAGAATTTAGAGGTACAACAAGGAAGTTTGGTTTCTGTATGAGAACCACAACCATGGAATATGCCCAAGGGTCCTACAGTCATGAAGAGAAATTCAGAGGGCTACATGTTAGCATGGGAAATGTTGAGATAGAGTCTAATGGAAGAAGAGATAGGCATGAGCCTATAACTATGAGAAGCCTACAAAGAGAAGTGTAGAGTTATAGGGTAGATAATGAGAAGATTACGAAATAGCAAGAGGAGATAATTCAGAGCCTAAATATGCTGCAGAGGAAAGCCAATAAAGACTCTGGCACAAAGCAAGCAACTAGTGCTAGATAAGTGACATCATCCATATCTCATGGAAAAATGGATGAGCATGGGAATGATAGGCGATCAAGGAACATTAGCAGGCACCATCATTCCCCATAGAAATCCACTATGAAATATCATGTAAGTTCATGGCCAGGAAGCATCCCAAGTGTGTCCCCTGTCAGGAGGCAGAGGAGAAGGCCTGAGGGAGACATCTTGCAAGGCGAACTCGAGAAAATCAAGCCACCAAATTTCAATGGTGAGAATAGGAAGGAAGAAGAGGTCAAGGCTTGGCTATTAGAAATGAAGAAATATTTCCAGATGCATGATTATTTCTCCAAGGTAGAAACAAGAATTGCAACCTACCACTTCCAAGGAAAGGCATCCATGTGGTGGGATCAACTTAAGCAATCCAAGCACCTTGATGAGAATAAGATATCATGGAGGCAGTTCAAAGGATATTTCCAAGAGAAATGTTTTTCCGGGCATTGTTATGAAAGGAAGATGAAAGAGTTCTTTGAACTCAAGTTGGGAAGCATGACAATGGATGAATATGAGAAGACATTCTTTGAGTTGCTGAAATATGTTGACTTCATAAAGGATGAGAAAGTCAAAATCAAAAGGTTTCTGAGTAGGTTGCCTTCTTTCTATAATGACAAGTTACAATATGATAACCCTAGAACTTTGGAGGAAGCCATAAGGAGAACAAAGTATCTTTATGAGTAGAGAAGAAAAAGGCTAGTCTTCCAAAAGACTTGGAATGACAAGTTGAAGGGTAAGAAAGAGCAAAGGTGGAAAGGTTGTAAGCCACCATTTTTCAAGAACAACTCCCAAGCAAATCAACAAGGACAATCAACCCAAAATGAGCACACGACAACATATTCATTTGGGAAAAAGGCTAATGCAACAACCTGTACAATGTTGGGGATGCGAAGGAAATCACTTGTATAGGAATTTCCCTCACAAAGGAGAAAGAATGAGGAATGTTCACAAAATTTAGGAGGCTGAAACAGTTGAAGACATGGGAGGGATCATGCTAAGGATTTATGCAGCCTTGGACAACAAGCAAGCAGAGTATCAATCTCCCATGATTGAAGGGGAAGGTAAGATTGATAACCAACCCATTGCAATTTTAATTGATTATGGAGCTAGACATAGTTACATAAACTCTAACATTGTTGAAATATTTCACTTGCAAAGGAGTAAGCATGAGAAATATTGGTTAGTTCAATTAGTCATAGGGTCTAAGAGAAAGATCATTGAGTTGGTTAAAGATGGTCCAATAAACATGAATGTACTCAACACAAAGGTAGATGTGAACATCGTACCATTGGGTTCATATGACTGTTTAACTGGCATGGATTGGTTGGAAAAACACCATGTTGCCCTAGACCATTACAACAAGACCATAACTTGTCTTGATGAGGGATGGAAACAAGGCAAGATTCAATGCATTATGAGAGTTGTATTTGTTAGAGAAATTTTAGACATGCAACTAAAAAAGAGTTTCAGGAAAGGATGTCAAATTTTTGTAGCCCATATGGAAGAGGCAACCATAAATGAAGTGGTGAGTATTGAAGACCATCCAATCTTGGGTGATTTTGAAGATGTTTTTGGGGAAATCCCAGGATTTCCACCAAAGATAAATATTGATTTTTCTATTGATTTGGTGCCCAAGAGTTGCCCCAGCGTCCAAGACACCTTACAAAATGGGCACACCAAAATTGAAAAAGTTGCATATGCAACTTGAAGAACTTTTGAAGAAGGGGTATATACACCCAAGTGTGTCACCTTGGGGATCTCCAGTTCTTTTTGTAAAGAAGAAGGATGGAACCTTAAGGCTATGTATTGATTTTAGATAGTTGAATAAGGTCACCATAAAGAACAAATATCCTTTGCCAAGGATTGATGATTTATTTTATTAGTTGAAGGGTGTAAGGATATTTTCCAAGATTGACTTGAGATCAAGTTATCATCAAGTGAGGATAAAAGAAGAAGATATCAACAAGACAACATTCATGACAAGATATGGGCATTATAAATTTACAGTAGTGTCATTTGGGCTATGAAATGCCCCAACAATTTTCATATGCCTGATGAATAGAGTGTTCAGGGAGTACTTAGAAAAGTTTGTGATTGTTTTCTTAGATGATATTCTCATCTACTCAATGATAGAAGAAGAGCATGAAAAACATTTGAGAATGGTCCTGCAAGTTTTGAGAGATCATAAATTATATGTCAAACTAAGTAAGTGCATCTTTTATTAAAAGAATATTCACTACTTGGGGCCTATTATTTCAGTAGATGGGATAAAGTTTATCCAAAGAAGATAGATACCATTAGAGGATGGCCAACACCAAGAAATGTGACAGAATTCAGATGATTTATGGGTCTTGACAGTTATTGTCAAATATTCATAAAAGGATTTTCAAAGATTGCAAGCCTAGTCACTTCTTTGCAAAAGAAGGGAGTGAAATTTGAATGAAATTCCAAGTGTGCAGAAAGTTTTCAGTAGTTGAAAGATATTTTAACGAGTGCACCGATCTTGAAGATTGTAGATCCAGATGAATATTTTTTGGTGTGCACTGATGCATGCAAGGAAGAGCTTGGTGGAGTCTTCACTCAAAAGAGCATGTGGTATCCTATGACTCTCAAAACTTAAAAGAGAATGAGAGGAATTATGCTACACGTGACTTGGAATCAACAACCATTGTACATGCATTAAAAATGTGGAGACATTACTTCACTGTGAGAAGATTTGAGCTAAGAACAGACCACTATGTTCTAAAGCATTTGTTTGGACAACCAACATTAAATGCCAAACAAACTAGATGGATGTAATTTCTAAGTGAATATGACTTTGAAATTAAGCATATCAAAGTCAAATAAAATTAGGTGGTCGATGCACTCAACAAAAGAGCTCATGAAATGCATATTTCGACCATCATCATGTCCAACACAAATTTAAAAGACATAATTTTAGATGCAACAAATTCATATTAGCAATTTTAAAAATAAAAGACGTTGGCATGTTTTACAGGCATCATATGCTTGTCATTGATGGCAAGTACAGCAGCGATGATGTCTTGAGTACAAGAGCATGATCAGCAACGCAGTGATAATGGGGAGGAGCAGCAGCAGTGATCGTTGGATCAACAATTCAGAATTCTCGATGGCTGTTAGATCTCAATGTAGACAAGAGGAGCGCGTAGATATGGAGGATAGATCTCGGGCGTTAGATCCGAGCGCAGGGTCCGACCACCGTTGGATCCAGGAGAGCCTGCACGTTCTTTAAAATGCTAGGAGAAGTGGGCTTACAAAATCTTGAAAGCAGGAGGACCATCCATCTTCGGGAAGGACACATGGACATGCAGATATGGAGGATAGATCTCGAGCGTTAGATCCGAGCGTAGGGTCCGACCACCGTTGGATCTAGGAGAGCCTGCACGTTCTTTAAAGTGCTAGGAGAAGTGGGCTTACAAAATCCCGAAATCAGGAGGACCGTCCATCTTCAGGAAGGACACGTGGACACAGATCACCATTTTGTTGATTGGAAAGTCAAAGGTATGAAATGCTCCAGCCTTCCACCTCCTGAAATCATGATATGCGAAATCACGAAATGATCTGAGCCGTCAGATCAAGGTTTGATCTTGACCCTTGATCCCACTCCATTTCGGAGTTTCGCGGATCGAGAGTTAGAGATGTCAAAGAATATTAACCACAGGAATCTCGAAATCGCGAAATGAACTGAGTCATCAGATGAAGGTTTGATTTGGACCGTTGATCCCACTCCATTTCGGAGTTTTGCGGATCGAGAGTTGGAGATGTCAAAGACTATTAACCACAGGAATCCCGAAATCGCGATATGCGAAATCGCGAAATGATCTGAGCCGTCAGATCAAGGCTTGATCTGGACCGTTGATCCCACTCCATTTCGGAGTTTCGCGAATCGGAACTTTGAAGTGACAAGAACACTGAACATCAAGAATCCTGAAATCGCGATATGCGAAATTGCGATTTAATCGCAACCGTCAGATCAAGATGTGATCTGGACCATTGATCCGACTCCATTTCAGAGTTTCGCGGATCGAAAATTTGGAGTGACAAGAACACTGAACATCAAGAATGCTGAAATCACGAAATGCAAAATTGCGAAATGATCTGAGCTGTCAGATCAAGTGTTGATCGGGAGCGTTGATCCCACGCCATTTCGGGGTTTCGGGGATCGCAACTTGGAGAGTCGAGATGCCTCATCTCCAGATTCACGAAATGTGAAATCGCGAAAGCGCTTTATGCATAAGGCTGTGATCACAACCCTTGGTCACATCAGCGAGAGATGGAGGAAAGAGCTAGAGCAACCAATCTCATTTTCGGGGATCGCGATTGGGAATGTCGAGACACATGGTCACATGAATGTCGAATTGTCGAATGTCGAAATGTCGAAATGAATGCAAGATCCCATGGAATCAATCCAACGATGCAAGTGAATTTGAACAAGATCGGAGGGCTACTGTAGCACGACACAGTGTAACTGCCATAAACCACTGATGGTTTCTGCTAGAGGACTCGAAGACACTTCGGGGTGATTGACAGAGGAGGCGAAGAGTCTCTGGGAATCTTCAAGAGGGATGAAGATGTTCATGGAGGCGATTGACAGCTGGATGAGCATTAAGGCCTGTAACTGGAACAGAGAAGGTGAGCTCGATTGTCACAGAAAAGACGAAGAGTCTCAAACTGCCAGAGAGGCTAAGGAATCTCAGTATAACATACAGTGATGCTGAACGAGTGGTAAACGACCAGAGAAGCTGAAGAGTCACGATGATGATCAGACAAAGCACTCGAGTTGTGGAGGAATATGACACGGAGTGAGCATGCAGAGGCATGGCAAATATTGCATGCACAAAGACAACAGAGACTATAAGAATGCAAAACAAAGAAGAGATAAGTGTTGTCGTTGTGTAGGAGAATTCAGGGGTGTACAAGGAGGCAGAGCGCAGTAGCAGAAATGCACAGTCGAGGAATGGTGCATTGAAGAGATATGGCGCATAGAGCATAAAAGGCAGAAGAACAGAAAGTGTTAGGGGTGTGCAGAAGACACTGATGCATACAGGGTAGAGCAGTGTAACAGAACAACGACAAGGCTGGTAAGCCATTGAATAATTTCATATCGCTGTAATAAGTTTTAGTAACAAAGAATTAATAATTCAGAGTGGTTGGGAGGCACTAGGGAGGACTGGTGTCCTCGGAGGTTCAAGTGGGTGCTTGAACACAGGGAATTGGTGCTTCCTTCTAGTTGGTGCTAGAGAAATCAGGGAGTTGGTGCTTCCTTCTAGTTGGTGTTAGAGAAATCAAGGAGTTGGTGCTTCCTTCTAGTGGGTGCTAGAGAAAATAGAGAGTTGGTGCTCTCAGCAAGTAGCAGCTTGCAAAACTGAGGTTGTAGCCTCATTATGAGTTGGTGCTCATATGTATGATAATGTAAAGAATGTAACTATTACTTATCATATAAAGAAAAAGAGGTTTTTACCATGTATAGGTTTCCTTGGGAAATATCTGTCTCTGTGTTTCTCATATATGTGACTGATGCTGAATGTGTCAACGTTTATTTCCCTGCATGATTGTCATCATCATTGAGTGCCTTGTAAAGTTTTTTAAAAGAAGCATAATCGTTTAAGCACGGTAACAACTGAATCACCCCCCCCCCTCTCAGTTGTCCAACAAAAGAAACATTACAGCAAGAAAATTTACAACAAAAAATTAATTATCATGAGCTGAAAGATGATGAAATCCTCATGTACAAAGGGAAAATGTATCTGCCAAATTCGAAGGAGCTAAAAAATATAATGTTGGGGGGGATTCACAATGTGCCATATCTTGGGCACCCAAGATATCATAAAACAATTACAACGGTAAAAAACCAATACTTTTGGTCAGGAATGAAGAAAGAAGTGGCTAATTACATAGCTAGGTGTCTAGAGTGCCAGAAAGTGAAGACAACATAGACATCCAGCGAGACTGTTACAACCATTGCCCATTCCTAAGTGGAAACGAGAAGTGGTTACAATTGATTTCATTTCAAATCTACCAAGAAAAATAAAACAACATGATTCCATCATGGTGATGGTGGATAAATTAACTAAGGTTGCACATTTTATTCCCGCGAAGACTACACACAACGTAGCAAATATTGCAGAGATTTACATGAAGGAAGTTGTCAGGCTACATTGAGTGCCTAAGGAAATTGTTTCATATAGAGATCCAAAGTTTACCTCTAATTTTTGGAAAGGATTGTTCAAAGGACTTGGAACAAATTTAAATCTTAGTACAACATATTTCATAGAGTCAAATGGGAAAACATAGAGGACTAACAGAATCATTGAAGACATGCTAAGAATGTATGTGATGGATCAGGTATCAAAGTGGGAAGATTACACCCACTTAGTAGAGTTTGCTTATAATAATGCGTATCGAGCCTCATTAAAAATGAGCCCATTTGAAGTATTTTATGGCAGGAAGTGTAACATACCAGTGAGTTGAGATAACCCAGCAGACAAAGTTGTCATTGGACCATAATTGTTAAAGGAAATGGAAGAGCATTTGACAAGGATCAGGCATAATTTAAAGGATGCCTATGATAGGAAGAAAATTTATTCAGACAAGAATGAAGTTTTTAGAGATTTTAAAGTGGGTGAACATGTTTTTCTAAAAGTGTAAGTGAAAAGAAGTTCGATAAGATTGGGTTGCTGCCCAAAGTTGGTAGTAAGATATTGTGTGCCTTTTCAAATATTAGAGAAGATCGGGATGTTTTCATACATGTTAGCATTGTTTGCATCCATGAGATTGCATAATGTATTTCATGTGTCACTATTAAAGAAATATGTGCTTGAACCTAACCACATAACTGATTAGACTGTGATCTAGGTGGAACACAGAGGGTATTTTCGAGTGGAACCAATATGCATCATGAACCGTGAAGTCAAATTGTTTAGGAACAAATCCATAGGGATGGTAAAGGTTCAATGGAATTACTATGGTCCTGAAGATGCAACGTGGGAACACGAAGAAACTATGCAGGAGGAATACCCACAATTTTTTGTCAACTTTGAAGAAAATAGAAGTTAAAATGCAAAACTCCATTTTTGGGCAGCTAGAGTTCTGGAACCACATCTCATAATCCTTGGTCACCTGTGTTGATCACCTTGATAAAACAATGGTGCAACTTGATGGATTGAATGTAGTGAAGGGGGCACGTTCCTTGGGTCAACAAATTGAGAAGAACGAGAGATTATGGTTGGAACTCTCATTGGAGAGTAAACAAATTGAAAAAGTTTATTTTTTGGATATTATGATGTAAATTTATAGGCCAAGGATGGTGCACAATTGTAGGGAAGGGGGAATGTAACGTCCCCACTATAATCCCCAGTTTAATTAATGCATAATGTAGATATGAATGTGGCTATGGCCAAGCGATGTAATATGCAAAATGTATTTTCTGAATTTAATAAATAAAATGTGACGCCAGTTGTGGGGGGGCATGAACATAAATGGGGGTTGAGTTTTCCACAAGAGAAGAGAGTGTCTAAAAGGGGTCCAATGGGGGAAATGATTTATGGGTATTAATCCAAACCCAATTTTCTGAATTTTATTATCAATGGGGATAACTTATATTTCTGTTTGAGTGTATGAAATCCATATCATTGAATACTTGTCAAAGGGTAGGTGTAAGAGTCACATCCCATAGTTATTGGAGAGCATGGGGCTGAAGTGTTGATATTATGGTAGCTACGAGAGGTATTAATCTCTACATGTAACCTTTGATGAGACTAGAATATTTCAGGAAGCAAGAGAAACCCTAGAAGACATGTCGGCTCAATAAAAGAATTAATATTTAAGTGTTAACCTCTAAAAGAAGAAGTCAACCTAGACAGGTGACAAAGAGCACTATAATAAGAGGGATTTAGAGCTCATTTGTCATTCACACTCTCACAACTGCATAAAGACAGTGGTGCGCAAGTTTGGAGAGGGAGTGCAGCTACAACTACTACAACTAGGATTTTTGGTCTTTGCTTGTGCTTTGGACTTTTTGATTTGGTTATGGTTTGTAATTTTTTTTTGGTATGCTATCCTTGGAGAGAGATATGCTATCTTGGTTGTCTATTGGTTTTAAGATCTTCTTCCAGAAATATTTTTTTTGTCAAGGTTAAAGGTGCTCGAGGGTGGTTGCATGCCTATGGTTGGGTGACGATATTGCTATATTGTCTATGGAAAAACGAGCACATCTTCAAACAGGTTATGGGCCCACACTTTCTTCAAACGGTCTAACCACTGGAAGATACATTGGGAAGTTATTTGTTAAGCTCATTATAGCCCCAGTTACAGCTGCAACTAGGTTTTCTAATTATACAGTTGCAACAAACCCTAACCCTTGTGTTTGGGCACTTCTGATGAAGTGTTTTACCTAAATTATTGACATCCTAGTGCGCCCTAGCCTAGCGCACCTCTTGGTACCCTCAGTTAGCAAAAACACCAAGTTTGAAGTTTTGGTCAAAGTCAAAGTCAAAGGTTGACTTTGGGTCAAATTGATTTTGTAGTCAAAGTTGAAATTTTAGAGTTTCTAACTGGTTCTAATCATTGAATCTTCTGATTGAGTTTCTAATCTCTTCTTGTCAAGATGGTTTTTAGTTTTAGATTGGAAAACAAGTTGGATGATGCTACAAGGTTTCAAAGGTATGCACTTGTATATGCTATCTAAGCTATGTCATCTAGCAAAACATGAGTGTGTCTGCAGGGACAGTACTAGAGACCTTGTCCAATATGTAGTCTTGGATTCAGTGCATTCATAAGAACAAGCACACCCTCCATAGCAAGTGAGGCTTTAGGTTCCAGGTTTGATTAAATTGTTAAAAATTATATATATCAAGGGCGATAGTTGATACATTACAAATTGTGAAAGCAATCTTTCAAAGATTTTATTATTGCTAAGTGCAATGAACACTTGACTACATATGAATACTATTGATATAGATGCTTATTGTACTTGTTCGCAAGATGAATTAACATCTCCTCTAGATAGATATTTCTTGTTTTCTCTTGTTGTTCTCGTTCTGGGCAGGTACCCTTGTGATGAACAATCCTTGCGAAAGTTGTCATAGAAGAAGTTTATAAGGATGACATAATTGCCAGATGGGAAGCAACCAAAACAAATAGAAACAAACTTAAAGAGACTCAGAAGAGTTAAACTCGAAGGAATTCAGGAATCAAAAGGAAACCAGAACAGGCTTGTGACACTTTGCAAAATACAAAGAGAGATATAGCAGACGAAAGCATGGACTCTCTCAGTTGGAGGGAGTTGATCACATAATTCCAAAAGAAGAGCATGCATATTGTTCATTTAGGCATGAAGTTGGGATTAGGAGGGAGCTAATCCCCAACGATATGACCCATTGAAGAAGAATATGTAAAGACTGTGAAGTATCTATCCATATTCTTCATTGGAAGTAGAAACCATGATAAGCAACACGTGTTCAGTTTGATTCTAGAAGACGTCTTCTTCAAAAAGAAGCCTTGAATATCCTTGGTTGTCCATCTACATTTATGTTCCTATGGTGGAAGGAAAAAGTTGGAGCCTTCAGGAAAGGAGGGAATGTATTCTATAGAAAATTCCATGGACTCCAACATTGAAGAGAAACATGAGGAAGAACATGAAGATTCCAAGAAAGAAAGAAAATTCAATTAAACCAAGCTTGAACCCATGAGAAGCAGTCAAGCAGAAGGAATGGAAGGAAACTGTGATGAAGAACAATGTATGTGAGAAACTATGAAAAAGACTTAAGCATTGATAGATACAAGGCAAGACTCGGGGCTAGAGGGTTCTCCTAGAAGGAGGGAGAAGACTATGATGGCATCTTGTTCCAGTAACCAGACATACCTCTACCTGAGCCATTATATCTCATGCAATATCCATGGGTTGGAGTTTACATCATATGAATGTAAAGATTGTTCTTCTCAATAGAGTAATTGAAGAAGAAGCATATGTAGAGCAACCTTAAGGTTTTGAGGTATACCAAAAAGACGCCCTTGTATGCAGATGGAAGAAGAACTTGTATGGATTCAAGCAAACTTGGTGCAAAGCCTCTCATGTATAGTAGAAGCGTGGTGAAAAATTCCTATGACAGAGGAAGTATATTGAAATGGTTCTTCATAAGTCCGGGATTATGGATTGCAAATCCATGGAAAACTCCCATGATGATAGATGTGAAGAAGTTGAGAGACTCTGATTCAGTAGCCCCGTCTCTGTATCGACAATTGATTGGCTCGTTAATGTATTTGTAGAATACTCAGCCGTATATTTGGTTTGTGGGACGTTTGAGTTCTGATATACAACTGCATGGATTTATCAATTCACATTGGGCAAGGAGTGCAGATGACAGAATAAATGCTACTTGGATATGTTTCAATTTGAGCTTTGCCACGATGTCATGGGCGAGCAAGAAATAGAAGTCTGTTGTACTCAACACTGCAGAAGCAGAGTATATTGTAGCTTGTAATTCTTGTCCGGAAGCAATGTGGATCCGTAAGCTAGTTTCTGAACTGTATGATCAGGTGTTGGATTCGACCGTGATATATTGTGATAACCAGAGTTGTGTGAAGATTTAAGAGAATTTGGTGTTCCATGACAGGTCGAAGCACATTGACATTGAGTATTATTTTCTCCATGATAGAGTCTAGAGGGGAGAAGTGGTTCTCTAGTATATCTCCACAGATGAGTAGATAACATATATTTTGGTAAAGCCTTTGTCCAAGATGAAAAGTTTGTGTACTTAAGGAACAAGATGGGACTCGTAGAGATGAATTCATTATTGGAAATGGAAGTGATTACTCCTAGGTTGGGAGGGAGCACTGATATGTTATTGATATATGGACAGTCATTTTCCAGTTTGGAAAATGGTCCAGGATGGGCAGTCACGTTTTAGTTCAGAAAGTGGAAAAAGCTTTTTGATGGACAATAGTTGTATACTACTGTAGTGGATGTAATGCACCGGTAGTGACTGTGAGTCACTGGTTAGTAGCAGTGTGCCACTAGGAGTAGTTGTGTACCATTGGATAGTAGTTGTATACTACTATGTATAGACACAATTGTGTTCTATTGAATGGCATTGTTATGATTGCCATGGAGACTACCATTAGTGTTGGAGATGATTTCTAGCTAGATGGATAGTTAGTGTGTTGATGGACAGACATTCGCCCTATGGAGAATGGTCCAGGTTGACAAATTGTTGATGTACCATGGACAACTATTCCTCTAGGATGTATTAATCCGAGATCTTTTCATCAAGTGACTTATAAATAATTGCATTAAATGAGCATAAATTAAAGTGCACCATTAAAGAAGGAGAAACTCAATAATGAAGAGACATAATCATCAAATCTGAACACAAAAACTCGATAACGGAGTTCTTCCCTGGTGGACTACGTGTCTGGGTCCTGCTCTCAAATGGGTAGGCTTTTTCATTAACTCAGCAAAAGAATTTGGCAAAATACATAAGTATACCTCATTCTAAAATCAAGCTGCATAAATAATGTTCAGATCAAAAAACAGATAGCACCATTAAATTCGTGGCGTCAAATTACCCAAAAATGACTGTCTCCACGCCTCGATCCGACTCTGGCACTCCCACGCCCAAGAAGAAATTTGTCTCGATTTTCATGCCCCTGCAATAAATGCTTTTACTTGCCTCGAACTACTTGCCTTGGTCATACCACAGGCACGCCTCTCCCCCGAGCTCTGGGCGGATGCTCTTTTTAAACATTTTCCACAGGCGTTATTAACAACATAGGTCGTTGGCCTGTTGGTTTGGGCGTGAATGTTAAGGTGCAACAGAGGGAGGAGGTCCAGGGGTCAAACCTGCGAGCCTCCCCCTTTTGGCTTTGTTTGTTGTAACTTTATATATATACCAAAGGTTGTTCCGCCAAATTTGGCGGTGGTTCTATCCAGAATTCCAACGATAATATGTGGTCGTATTTGGCGTGGTCCATCGAATTTGGTGCCCGCCAAACCGTATTTTTTTTCAAAATTCGGATACAGGTTGTCATTGGGAATTTTCCCACTGCCACGTGGCAACCTCTCATTCGACCATGTCAACCACTGCTCTGTTAGCCTACCATGTCAGCACCAAATCATCATACGGATGTCATGTCACTGCCAACTCATCATGCCACATCATTATATGGACCGTACGGACTGCCATGTGGCAAAATCCTATTGGTCCACAGATTGGTCCATAGGTGCCCAATTTGGGTGACATGTGGCATCCTATGGTGCTGCCATGTCACCATGTTGACATCATGTTGATGTCAGCATGACACGTTTCACCTCCTGCTCCTATAATGTGTGTTGTATAGATGCTGACATCAACAGTACGGATGCTGACCCATCACCTTACTGAGTGGGATAGGTTGACCAAACTTTGACCGTGAATATCTTTCGATCCGTAACTCCATTTGACGAGTTATTTGCGCCGTTAGAAAGCTTTTGACGCTCTCTTCGCGATAATTTCATTTTCACAGAGTTTTGAGAACTTGAATTTTTGCCCTTTCTTTGTCTGTTGAGGCCATTATGAACGTCTTGAGTTGCCTCTATGAGTTATGAGTTGTTCTTAGCCTTCTTTGGATCCTTTTTGGATCATGTATGTCCAGATTAAAAGAATGGTTCGTCTCCCTGAGTTCACAGTAGTGACTAGAGTGGAGAGATTGGTAAAAGATAGACATTTTCCCTGAGTTCACAGTAGTGGCCGGAGGGAAAATGGTCCAGGACGGTCATTCTTCTAGGACATATGTCCAGATTAGAAGAATAGTCCTTGTATCCCATGGGGTGGCTTTCAGCATCTGTTGGAACAACTGTTCTTCTAAGACACATGTCTGGAATAGAAGAATGGTCCTTGTATCACTCTGTGGGGTGAGTGACTTATTTAGCATCATGCTTGATTACTCACGTGGAGTATGGCTTCGAGAGATGACACAATTGATGCTATCAGATGATACTGATAATGGTGTTATTGCTTGTGAGTTGATCTACGTGATCATGAGATAGCATGTGTGTCTATGATGATTCTACCGGTTGAATGGTTTGTTTGTGCTAAGCTGTAATCTTGGATTCAGTGCATTCAGAAGAATAAGCGCACCCTCCATAGCAAGTGAGGCTTCAGGTTCCAGGTTTGATTAAATTGTTAAAATTTATATATATAAAGGGTGATAGCTGCTACATTACAAATTGTGAAAGCAATCTTTGAAAGATTCTATTATTGCTAAGTGCAATGAATACTTGACTACATATGAATATTATTGATATAGATGCTTATTGTATTTGTTCGCAAGATGAACTAACATCTCCTCTAGATATATATTTCTTGCTTGCTCTTGTTGTTCTTGTTTCGGGCAGGTACCCTTGTGATGAATAATCCTTGCGGAAGTTGTCATAGAAGAAGTTTATAAGGATGACACAACTGTCAGATGGGAAACAACCATAACAGATAGAAACAAACTTAAAAAGACTCAGAGGAGTCAGACTCGAAGGAAGTCAGGAATCAAGGGGAAACCAGAACAAGCTTGTGACACTTTGCAATAAGCAAAGAGAGATACATCAAACAGAAGCATGGACTCTCTCAGATGGAGGGAGTTGATCACTGAATTCCAAAAGAAAAGCATGCATATTGCTCATTCAGACATGAAGCTAGGATTAGGAGGGAGATAATCCCTAACGATATGATCCATTGAAGAAGAATTCGTAAAGACCATGAAGTATATATCCATGTTCTTCATTGGAAGTAGCAACCATGATAAGTAGCTCGTGTTCAGTTTGACTCTAGAAGAAGTCTTCTTCGAAAAGAAGCCTTGAATATTTCTGGTTATCCATCTACATTTATGTTCCTATGGCGAAAGGAAAAATTTGGAGCCTTCAAGAAAGGAGGGCATGTAATCTACAGAATATTCCATGGACTCCAACATTGAAGAGAAACGTGAGGAAGAACGTGAAGATTCCAAGAAAGAAAGAAAATTCAATTGAACTAAGCTTGAACCCACTAGAAGAAGTTAAGCAGATGGAATGGAAGGAAGTTGTGATGAAGAACAATGTATGTGAGAAATTGTGAAAAAGACTTAAGCATTGATAGATACAAGGCAAGACTCAGGGCTAGAGGGTTCTCCCAGAAGGAGGGAGAATACTATGATAACAACTTGTTCCAGTAACCAAATATACCTTTACCTGAGCCATTATATCCCTTGCAGTATCCATGGGTTGGATTTTACATTAGATGAATGTAAAGATTGTTCTTCTCAATAGAGGAATTGAAGAAGAAGCGTACGAAGAGAAACCTCAATGTTTTGAGGTATACCAAAAAGAGACCCTTGTATGTACATGGAAGAAGACCTTGTATGGATTCAAGCAAACTTGGTGCAGAGCCTCTCATGTACAGTAGAAGCGTGGTGAAAACTTCCTATGACAGAGGAAGTATATTGAAATGGTTCTTCAGAAGTCTGGGATGATGGATTGCAAATCCATGGCAAACTCCCATGATGACAGATCGAAACCCAAACCGGGAAAACCAACATATTTTATATTCATTCACACATGTCATACATTGTTTACAATACAATATACATATAGGAGCCAACGACATCTAAAACCCTAACCCAATGACATGGATTAGTCAACCACACTAATTCCTTAACCTGAAATAGAAAACCATCGGTAAAAAACCATGTTCCAAAAAACCGCCCAACAATGGACATGAAAATCGAGGCAACACGAAAAACGAGGCAAATCATGTGACATGTTTCCCAAGGAAACAAAATTTTTATGTGCAAAGAATATAACACATACCCAACATTCTCCCACTTGTTGTTTTCTTTGCATACATGGGGTTACAGGGTTATGTTAGCACTATAAGTTGTTCTTAGACTACTTTAAGAATCAAGCCTAATACCCATCATAATTTGAAAAATTAAATCAATTTAAATTGGGTGGATCAACAAGAAAGAACAAGAAAAATGGCAACAGTCTCACTGTAGATCAATGATCTACCATTGGGCATGGAGTCAAAACTACTCTGTAGATTGAAGGAAATCAAGTTGCGTACCAGACAAAAGGGCTATATAATGATGAACAAAACAGTGGTGTAGATGACACTAAGTAGAATATTCATCAAGAAATGATCCTCTCTACAAAAATGAATTAAAGATTGCTTAAACAATAAACAATGATTTAATGGGCAAGCTACAACAAATCCTTTGTTGTTCATGAATCCATCAATCAATGGCAGCTATGATCCTCAAAACTTGCAATATATTCAAGCAAGAGGATGACAAGGTGTTATCACTCCAGGAAACTCTCCTAGGCTGTAAGTCGGAGATGCCTGGTAACTAACTCTTTTTGGGAAATATTTTCTTAATAATTGATGTGGTTTTTGGATCAAGATGAATATCTAGGGACTGGACTGTGTGTTCAAGACTGTCTAGAAATATAAAATCTCACAAGGCCTTCTAGTAATGCAGTCAGACAAGGTTTGATTAAATGGAAGAGAAAATAGCTATTGAACCGGATTATACTCATATAAAACAAGCACAATGGGTTTAATAACTAAGGAAATAACTTATGATAATCAACTTAATCAATCAATTAGTGAGATGACAGTCACATGCAGATTGAATAAGCATCAATAAATAACCTTCACTCATAAGATATCAGAGAACAGAAAAGAAAAGTCTGACAACACAACTGAAGGAAGCTTGCAATTTTTCATATAATAAGAATAGGTCTCTCTTACAGTAGCAGTATGTAGAACCCAAAATCGAACCCCTTAGTGCTCCAAATGTCTTTGGCTTTATAGCCTTTTACAATCAGTTTCAGATCCTAAAACAATGGATCTGATATTCTAAAAATAGAAATTCAAAACCGATTTACAAAAGATAAGGAGAGATCCTCAAGATGAGGTCAACCTCTATCTTTTGGTCTTCAAACATTGGTTGAAAGTTGATGAAGTGTAGCCTAGCCTTCCAAGGCTCTTTGATTTGTTCCTTTGAAAGTGGAATTCGAATTTGATGATGTGTGCCAAAAATCCCTATCATTTTGCCCTTGAAAATCACCAAATCTAGTCAAAAAATTCCCTTTTGACTTTCTTCTCCAAGAATGGCCTTCATATTTTGATTTGATAATTCATAACCAGCTTATTGAAGAAGAATTCAAACCATTCAAACCCAAAAATTCCTGATCTGGGCGAAAATTTGGCTATTCTGGCCATGACAGGCTTTCAACAGCTAACTTACCCGAAAATCTGCTCCTTAGCTGCTGAAAGGCGCAGCTTTCAACAGCTAACTAGTCATAATTCTACCTTCTGTGCTGGTGAAAGTGCAGATTTTTTCAAAATCAAATTTCTCAGTCATGGAGAGTCTGTTTTGCATGCTTAAATAGTCGATCGACATCTACAAATCCTAAGCTTTCCAATGGTGCTTTCAGATCTTCATTTGGATCTCGAAAAGATAGTCAAATTTTCCTTACAAGATTAGGCATCTTTCTTTCAAAAATGCTGGTGCGTTTTTTATCACTAACATCTGGCTCCAACTGGGATGGATACCTCCCTGTGAGGTATCCAAGAACCTAGCAGACCTTGTGCCTTTATTATTGGGCCATGGAGTCATTCAACCCTTTCGGAGGTTAATGAGCACACACACGGGCTCGCCTAAACCACCAAAAACAGAAACTTACCCAAAAATCAAAACTTGATGAATCTTGATTACCAACGGAGAGTGTTGTGAAAGGTCGGTGAAGAAATAAAACTTCCCATGACATCAGTTGGCAGTTTCAGGCTGTAATTCTTCAGTATATTCTCCAAGCTGCTAATAAAAATGTTGAATTCCTTTGCAGAAAATGTAAGCCGACCTTCTGACTGCTGAATGTCCATAGTATTGGCAACAATTTGCAACTTATCACTGCTTTCATAAGGATCTGTTGTTGCTAAAAGGATCAATTTAAAGTTAGAAGAATAATATTATTTCTACTATGAATGTAGTATCGCACATCATCCCACCAAGGTAAGTTTCTTTTCTTTTTTTGATTGGTTAATGCTCTGTAGGAATGTGATTTCCATCTCGAAGAAGTACAGAATTTGAAACATTACCTGGAGGGATAGTGCCCACATTTCTAACACTTAAGTTGGCTCTCCTAAGTGCAATAGTAAAAGCATAGCTCACATCAGCAAATGCTGGTTCAAAACCAACTCCATAGGCAACTTCTGCTTTTTTCAAAATGAATAGGCAACTTAGAGTACATTTTAAGTGGAGGTGTTGTACCTACTCATAGAACGCAGCATTTAAACCTTGTGCCATCTGCCAATATATACATCCTGCAAAAATTGAGGTGGAAATGTTGTTGCCTGCTGAGCAAGGATTATGCTGCCCTCGCATTTACCCATTGATGCAGAAAGCATTGGAAAGGAATAATTTCTCAGTTGAACCACCAGTGAATCTGTATTTATGGAAACATTCCTTCCCATCAATCTGGAGAAAGGTATTCCCATCTCAAGACTAACACTGTCCATCTTTATTATCATTTCAATCATCCCATCATTTCCACCTTCAATCTATGTCAATGTTACATCCAAATTTGAAGCACGAAGAAACAGAAGAAAGCTTATACCAAACTTGGCTTAAAACCTGCCTGAAAACCCTTCCAACAAGCTCAAGAACCTTCACAATTAACCATCTTTTGGCAAGCCTTGTAATAGGATTGAAAAGATTGTTCTTGAAGCCTTTCCTGCAATCTTCTAACAGCCACATGATCAGATAAATCTATCTCTGTGTCTTCAAAATGTTTGACCTGTTTTTCAGTATGAGATTCTTTGAGGTCAGGAATACCAGAAAAGCTGGAGCCATCTTCTACAACCTCGTCTAGAAGTCTTAACCGTACAGAAAGTTCACAGACTTCATTTTTCATGAGTTGGTAATGTTCACCAAGCCAACCTTGAATCGACTCCTCTTCAATTTCACCAGCGCCAACTTTCAGCAATCCACTCCTTGAACGCTTTGATTTATTTTTGCTTGAGGGGCATAATGATTGCTTTTTAACAGCCACAATGAGCTTCAGGCCTCGGTGCATATCTTCAATGGCATCCTCTATTGCACGCAATTGTAACCTATGGGACAAAATGATACGAATGTCGGAACCTTGGACAATGCAATCCCATGTAATTGGAGACTTGCTTTCAGCATCAAACGAGCCACTTGATATGAGATTGTGGGGATGCGGGAAATTTGCAGTTGATTACTTTTCAGAGTTGTTGCATCATTAAAACTAATTTTTGAGATCTTCAAGAAATATCCCAATTTTAGCATCCTCTGAGAATATCGACTGAACTTGCACCAAACACTCCACACCATCAGCAAGGCCAACAGATAGATTTAAATGCTCTATGTCAACAGCAAGCACGAGCTCCTTGGGATATTTCTTTTCAGGTCGAACTGCATTTTGAAAAGCACCTACTGCATTCTTTCTTGTTCCCGCACAGAGAAAGTCTTCCCCAATGTTAAATGTATCCCTGATGTAAGCACGACTCAGATTCCTCTGCTAATGTAATATTTGGTTCTGCATGTGATTCAGTATGTGTTGCTACCAGATTGTCTGTATTTTCTAGTAACTGACGGGTGTCTCCAGCCAATTAGAGAAAAAATAATCCCGCTGATCTATCTGAGAGGCTTGTGATATGGGACTGATTTTTTGCCTTAAACATAGCGATATGATTGCTACATCAAATCCTGGGTTGAATTTCTGAGTTTATAGCTGAATCAATTTACCTTGATTGCCACTTAGATACCCTTGATATCTGCGGAAAATTTGTTCTCTGCCAAATGTGCCTGAGGTGTCTTTAAGGTGCTACCTGTATCTCTTGATTTATTGCCACATGTGCATTTACTCCTCCAAATATTCAATCCACTTGTCTGGAATAACCATTTGCTAAGCGATAATCAATTCCAAGTCCACCTTCAGAAACAGATCGACCTAAAATTTGCATACCAGAAACATCTTCAGTTGTGACATTGCCCATTGCACCTTTGGCATATGGACACCCTCCACGTCCAGATATTGATGAGTCGATAACACTAATTCCCATCCCCGTGCAGGTATTGTTCCCGTATAGAAATAGGTCTTAGTTGACCCGATTTTCATATAGATCGAACTCTTTTTCAAGAGATTTTATGACAGGCTGTTGCAGATGCATGAGCTTTCACAACTTGTTGTTACGTCCATGTAGGAGGAATCCAATCTAAATACTAGAACTTACACTCGAGGACACAGAAGATTCTTCTTGGTTCACATGATAGAAGAGGGGAAGCTCAAAACAAAAGAACTGGTGTATCTTTCAAGCTCACTGCACTTTTCATTTGAGAAGCTTCTTTTCTTTTTCACTCAAGTGCAAATAGACATTTTCTTCACTCTCCTTTTTCCCAAGCAAGTAAAGGCAGAGTAGACCTGGGAGATTTATTTATAACCATTCTATAAGTATGATATATAACACCGCTCTTGCCCGTGAGCTCTTGATGGCTTGTCATGTCATAGATATATCCCTGAGGCCATACTGGCTTGGTCCATGAAGAATGCCCAATGTCAACACCAGCATGAACTGAAATGGAAAATACCATAGGCCTGAAACA
>JASDQU010105158.1:130271-153872 GCA_032191745.1 Picea mariana
AACCTTGTAAAATTATTTATTGCAAATAGATTTTCAATAAAAGAACATAAAATATACAATAAAAAATACACACATTACACAGAGATTTTTCCTTTGAAAACCCAAACCGGGAAAACCAACATATTCTATATTCATTCACCATGTCATACATTGCTTACAATACAATATACATATAGGAGCCAACGACATCCAAAACCCTAATCCAATGACTTGGATTAGTCAACAACCCTAATTCCTTAACCGGAAATAGAAAACCATCGGCAAAAAACCATGTGCCGAAAAACCGCTCAACAATGGACACAAAAATCGAGGCAACACCGAAAAACATGACAAAACAGGCGACACGTTTCTCAAGACATTTTTTTTTTAGAGAATATAACACATACCCAACAAAATTTTGGTTAAAATATTGTCAATGAAATGAACAATTGATTGACATAGAATGAGGCAACACTAAACTCCCTCCCTTCTTAATAATGATTAGAGAATCTCATGATCATTTAAATTAGATGATTCAGTAAATTAAATTTAGTGTGAAAGAAAGATTTTTATCCTCGACCCTTTAATATAACTCACTAGAATACAAATGTTAATGTGAATAAAAATCTTAATAAAGAATATCTCGTTCTCACAATACACATTACAATATTATAAAAAAACAACCACAATAATAGTCATCCACAATTTGATCATTTTAAATGTTAGTCACATATAAGTTATTGGTTCAAATTGTTAAACATATATGTATAAGTTAAATTATAGGTTCAAATTGTTAAACATATATGTGTGAGAGTTAAGCACAATGTTATTTATGTACTAACCCAAAACTAATGTACTTTCTTAAAAAATGAATAATAATAATCTCTTTGGAAAATAAGATTTTACTTTTTATAAAAAAAAAATAAAACACCACAAATAAAAATTATAAATTAATTCACAATACATAATACAAACTGTGTAAAGAAAACAAGAGGGGAGTGAGGAAGCACGCTCTCACATAAGGTGCTCCCATATTGGAACCTTATGAAATGGATCCCGAACCCAGTGTTCATATTTGTACCTTCAGCATTTCTCTATTGTATGGAAACATGCTTTGATGACGACCCTCCGTTTGAAATGATTGGATCCCGCTTACCTTGTTATCTGACGAAGATAAGATCTCGGTCTTCTGAAGCTCATTCCTCCATACGTTTAAATCTGAAAAAGGATCCACCCGATAAATTTTGAAGAGCAAGAGCAAAACCAGAGTTCTGTGAACCTGGTATCTTCAAAGCTTTAAGAATGTTCCAACCACACCGAATATGAAGCATGGTCATTGAATATCTTAACAAGAATTGCATGAAATGGCCAATTTGCTGCTCACCAGCACTGCCAGCCATCACTTATGTTCAAATCTCAAAGCTCAAGCATTCTCTCAATCCAAAGATTTAAGCTCTTTCAGCTCTGTAACTATAAGACGAAAGAAAACCCAACAGAAAAGGCCTACGAGCGGGGGACTACGCTGTAAATACTCTATTGAGAACAGAGTTGGCAGTGGTTCGAACCGCCGTGTACTTTATTCTTCTCGTTCATCGCGAGAAGAAGCAGAGAAACGAAAAACCATATTTCCGGGGGGTTTGAAACGAGCAGAGGTGAAATTACCAGGGCTGGTGCTTCGAGTAACCGCGAATGAGGTGTTGAATGAGGGTCAAAGTGTTAGTGTTTTGAAGGTTATTGATTCGGCGGTGTCAATGTCGGAAGATGGATTCTTCACAATGGTTTTTCTGGACGCGGGCGAGAGTGGAGGAGGCCAATTGTATGAAGCAGCATGCGTTTTGAAGACATTGCTGAGAAGCAGAGCTCATTTGCTCGTTGCGGAGCGCGTGGATATTGCCGCTGCCTCTGGGGCCACCGGTGTTGTGCTCTCTGATCAAGGTTTGCTGAATTTTGTTTATTTGTTTATTTCCCAGGAAAAATATATTTGAATCCACTTGGTCTTCACTCGTTACCTCTTAATTGTTTAATTTAGAAATCATGCCATGGGCAATAGACGAGAAGGCAATTTAGATGCAATCGAGTAAAAATAATAGAAACTTGGGATATTTGGATTTGAAGGACATAGAGGATGAAGAAAAAATGATATGAAGAAGAAGAAGAAGTAAAGGAAAAACATGCAGATATTAGCAATTATAGATCAAAATTTGAATGGTGGAAGAATTTTAAAGAAGCTCAAGATGTAAGTGGGAAAGAAAGAGATTATATAAATGTACATGAATGAACAAATAGTGTTTAATGGGGTTGCATAACACATAATGTGCGATATTTTGAGAGTGTGTGTAAGGCATCTTTGGCTAAATGCAACAGTACAAGCCAAAAAGTGGGCTTGAAAGCATAATTGCAGAAATTCTGGATGAGAGAAAATTATTTATATCCAAGGTAGCTATAAGACGAGAATTCTTGGAGAACTTTGGGTAGGAGAAATGCCGATGGAGATGGAATTGCAGAACTCCAAAAGCCCTAGTTGCAGGCTCTAGTACCAACTGATATGTGCGCATTTTGACAACAATGCAAATATCCACATCCTACATGTAAGAAAGAAGGAATGTGAGTGCAAAAGAAATTGTCGCAGTTGTTCGTGTTGTACACTTTATATTGTCTAAGATATATATAGGAGTACAAACTTAGTGGAGAGTGATCATCTTTGACCAGGTCACCTATGAAATATTTACAATGAGGTAGGTGAGACACAAGTGACAAAATATAAGTGACGAAAGGATAAAATACAAATTTAATACTTATTTGGACTAAGTCCACTAAGCACTAGGACTAAGTCTCATCATTAAGGGCCTGCCGAGTATGATTTGATTTCAAGTTGTGCAACTTTGATATTTTCATATCTAAGCAATTGCTCCTATGCGTATTCCAACAACTTCAAGTCGATTAACGCTGATAGCAGTTTGCTTAGGTATAAATATAGCCACAATCTCGCATATGATATATTGGTTCCTTTTGTTTTGATATTCAATGTCATTAAATAAGATTTTTTCAAATTGTGAAGAGACAGATTCCTGCCAAAACTCTAGGGAGCTTGATTCACACCAGTACATAAGAAGGCTATTCTTCAAGCGGATCAAAGCCCAAGGTCCATGGTTTCATAAATAAACCAGCTTGTCCAATCATCCATGGAATTCCTTCAAACATTGTGTCTCTGTCTTTGGGATTTGAGAATCCAAGGGCCATAGTTTCATAAAGAAACCAAATCACGCCATCATCCATGGACCTCCTTGAAACACTATGTCTTTGGGATTTGAGAAGAATGCCAGGAAATATTCTTTTAAGCAGAGTCTTACGATTAAACCATTTTGGATCTTCCAATTAAATTTGATCCATTTGGTTATTGTATTAGTGGATGGCCAAATGCCCATGATTTGAAAGCATAACTTGTCCTTAACATGTTCTTGATATGACTTTTAAGAAGCTCTGCTTTTAACACAATCATAGGGGCTTTATTTGGTTTGAAAATCTCATTTCTCTAGTGTGTTGGAGGTAGCTTTCTACCTCCCTTTTTCTTCTGTAAAGTTGCTAATTGCTTATGGAACCTTGTGAAGCCATGGCTACTTCTGAGTCATTTAAACTTGATAGAATGTCAAAAGGAAAATCCAAGATAATGCATAATGCGAACAAAAGACAACTACACACAGAGATGCTAGCAGTAAAGGTTGAGAAAGCTAGAAATTTAAGGCTAGAAGTCCAAAGGGTCAACTCCCATTGACTAGGAGTAGTTTATCAGGTAGAAAGAGATACCTTAGGATAGAGTTGTGTTGTTGGAGAAGGAGATGTTGAATGCGAGACTTTGAGCGCACTAAAGTTGAGAAGATGTCTATTGAAAACGAGACTTGTTGTGGCTTATCACCAAATGAAGTTAACCTAGTGATAGAGCTTGCATACACCAACCTAGAGCATAGAAAGAAGAAACAATAACATTAAGCTTAGTTAGAGTGAGAGTTTTGGAGTGTTGAGGATCAGGATTTGACTATTGTTTGTGAGATCCATTCGGTTCTCCAAAGATTTCTAGTGATGATGCTAACCCTAGAGTCATCTCCATCGTTTTTTTGTGAACCCTTCAACATTGCATTTGCATATTAAATAAGTCCAACTTATATTTTGTGATAATTTTTTTTGTAGTACTAAATCTGAAAGTTTTATTTCCAAATTCATTGTTAGCAATTGAAATTAGATTGTTGAACTAAAGATTTAATTCAACTTGTTAAATGTAATGTCCCCATTTTTGGACATTATAACTTTATAGAGTGCTATGCCTACCAGAGTAGCCAGATAGGGGTGACAGAGAGTTCGGGAGATATTGAGGGGTTTTATTGGGCCCGACTTGCATCGTTCATCATCAGGATCCATTCTGCACAACTTAGTTTTGGTTTTGTTGCATTCCGACGATTTCCGTAATTTTGAGTTATTATGGGTCATATCTTAATTAATTTCACTAAGAAGGTCATAATGGGCATATTACTTGGAGAAACCTCTTAGTGAAATAGCTCATCGGAATCGGGAAGAAGAGCACTACAGGATAAGATGATGAGAAGTGACTTTCAGTGGCCGGAGAAGCCATAAGGATGGATAAATCACTTTTTAGAGGTAAAATGATTAATTAATTAATTAATTAAGTGATTTAATCAAGGAATAATAAAATAAAGTAAAAGTCACTTGGAGGGAAAAGGTCAACAACGAATTAGGGGTTCAGCAGTGAATTAGGGTTTTGGAAAGCTATAAGAGAAGAGTCAGCGACCTAATTCATCATTATGCAGATTATGACTTGTCATTGAGGAGAGAGGTGCATCTCAGGAGAGATAGTTCAGTGGATTCCAGGAGGAAGACACCAGTTGGCTAATTTTGGTGTTGAGAGACACCCCTAGTCATTGAGAAGATCACACAGGTCTTCCATCGTTCTTCAGCAGCAGTTACGCGAGGTCCAGCAGCAAGGGCGCACTTATCCAGGGTGAGGGCGCAGCTCCTGAGGAGGTTAAGTGGATCGACTTGTCCCATCCGGGAGGAGTTCAAAGATTCCCCTCCGACCCAGTTGAGAGGAAGGCAAGGCGCATCTTTTGCCTGGTTCCTCGTTAGATTCCGACGAAGGAATCATTTGGGGCGCATTTTCCAGACTTGGAAGTGCGACACTTTTGGCGGACACATTCGGGGTTCCCGAGCGAGCATCAGATCAGATTCAGGGAAACCCTCCCGATCCATTTCCCAGTAGACCAAGGCGATCATTTTGAGATACATCTCAGCCGATTCCGACAGTGGAATCACTAGGACACATTTTACCAGTGAGAGAGGGGCGCATTCCCCCAGGGGGATCCATTCGGGGTCCAGACCCACCAGCAGAGGGGCCGGTCAGTTACCAGTCCTGAGAGCTAGAGTAGGGTGCATCATTTGGGACAGTTTCCAGGACATTCCGAGAGGTATAGCCGCCAGGGCGAACTTTCCAAACTTCCAACAATTATCGTACGAGTTGCCATAGTTCCAGCTCATCCATTGATCCCGCAGTGCTCATCTATTATCGGGTATTATCATTTAGTTTTCTTATTGTATTCCGGCTAAGATCCTTTTGTCTTTTGATCTAGTCGAGTGATTCATTTTATTTAGTTGCATTCGGCCTTTGTACTCCGTAGAGATATCATAATATAAACTTTGTAGTCCTTTGTCGCATTTGTTATTTGTACGATCATTTATATGCTGTAAACAATTCATCCTACACACACATTAGCAGCATTTCCTAGACTAGCCAAGTCAGGAACATTACATTAAATATAAGAAATTAGATTGTTGAACTAAAGATTTAATTCAACTTGTTAAATATAATCTAATAACCAAGGTAGGGACATGTGATTGAACACACAAATCAATGACCAAATAACTTATCACCATGCCTTCATCAAAATTACATGATATACTTGATGTGTGGTATGGTTGTCCCTTTCCAATACTTTCAATTGAATGTGCACCTTTACAAGTAATTATTATACAATTTGATTTCATCCTTGACACACTTTCACGGGTTTGGGGGATTCTTCACGAATGTAGTTAAAACTCTTTTATCAAATTCCTCCAATTGCTTCTTCATGGGAAGCAATTACTAAATACACACTTTGATGATAACTCTTGTCTCACTCCAGAATTGTCAAGCCTCTTGATTTCATTGAAGTTACAATGCACTGCTTTGATACCTTTTCTATGTAGGCATTATTATGGGTGAGGAGAAGAACAAGGTACTCATCAATGGGCATGAAAAGATGCTTGTTTGACTTAATGTAGGTGGAACTTCAATTATCAAGGACATATTGTGCATTATTAGCCATCCCTTTTGGCATTGATGTGCCTCTGAAAACCCTTTGGGATTGAATTTTATGCAAGATTGAAAGGGAGCTTTAGTGTTGGGTTACTCAAGATATTCCTCTCGTAGGTTGGATAACCATAACGAACAAAATCCTATTTGCAAGCCATGTTTTCTACTCTTCTTGCCTATTTCCTTGTATTGTTTAGTATCAACAATTAGAAATGCTCCTTCGATGATTCCTTTGGGGGATGCAAGGAGGGAACAAGGGCTTGCTATCGATGTCTTGGGATCTATAATGTACACAATATATATATATATATGTGTGTGTGTGTGTGTGTATGTCCTTTCATTTACTTTAATTATTATTTATTTAATTGATGCTATATATATTTCATTTACTTAATAGTAAATAAATAATAATTAAATAGTAAATGAAAGGACATATCCTATCTAGAAGACATGACCTAATGAAAGGACATGTCCCATCAACATCGTGACCAGTCAGTGTGTATATATACCTGTTGAAGTTTGTAGCTCGGACAGGTATTTCCACACTGGTCTGTGTCTGACGTGTGGAAATCGTCATTAATACCTGTTAGAACTTTGGAATTTGTTTTAATAATTTAATTATTAAAGTGAATGTCTTTTTATAAATGCCTAAGTTTTTGGCATTAGTGAATTAAATGAATCTTAGCCATTGATCTCAAGTGAGGTGAGATTTAATCTCAACCGTAAATCACTTTGGAGATCTAGGGTTATGTTTGATTCAGTCAAAATTCAAGATTATAAAAGCAACCAAAGTGAGACGAGAAGACATACACAACAACTTAAGTGAGAGAGTTGGGAGTTAGTGACTCATAGAAAGAGCAAGAGAAGGAATTCTTGCTCAATCCAAAGGAGGAAAGTATAGTAGCCGAAGAATTTTGGAGGCCTTACCAGCTAGGCAGAGATGGGAGAATTTTCTGGGGGGCCGTATAGCTTGTAGGAGCATCCAAGGACAATCGTACAGCCCATGGGTGAGGCTGTACAGGTCGCAGAAGGCCAATCCCAGGCCATATAGCCCGCAGGTAGCACTGTACATCCCGCTACAGGCCGTACAACCACGCGGTAGGGCCGTACAATCGCCTATACAACTACAATAGTAGGGACAACAGGCAAAGGGTTTCAACCGAGAAGAAATTTGCTAGGTTTTTGCTGTTAATTGTATTTTTCTTTGTAGGCCATTTTCCCCGTAAGGGAGCCCTTGTATGCTTGGACATTGTTTTAATGAAAAGCAGATTTGAAGGGCAGAAAATCTTCGTGTGTTGAAATTGGTTTCATTTGCTTCCGCTAATTATTCCAGCAAGTATATTTTATTCAGTGAGCTGCAATTAGTTATTTTAGCAAGGAAAGTCACTAGGAAATAATTTATCTAGGGTTGGGATTAGAAAATTAACATGGTATTGGAGCATTCACTCTAAAGAGGAGACTGATTTCAGAAGAGTTTTTGCAGATCTATGAATCAGTAGGGTTATTCCACGATAGTTTGATCAGATCTAGAAATGGTAGCAACCAGTTTTAGGTTTGAAGACTGGTTAGATGGAGCATCTTACTTCATGTCCTGGAAAGCAAGGGTTACTTTGCTTTTGACGGATCATGACCTTTGGGAGATTGTAGAGAAGGTTGTTCCTACACCGACAGATGCAGCAGAGAAGGCCGCTCTCGAGAAGAAGGACATCAAAGCCCAAAGAGTGATCTTGGATGTTGTGAAGGATCACTTGATCCCTCTCGTAGTAGAGAAGTAGTCGACTAGAGAGATGTTCAAGGCTCTCGTGGATTTGTTCCAGAGTGACAACTTGAATAGGAGGATGATCTTGAGAAACAAGCTCAGATCCATCTAGATGTCGAGATCTGACAAATGTTACGAGCTACTTCATGAGGATCACCCAGGCACGTGATTAGCTTGCAACCATTGGGGAGAGAGTAGATGATGTAGAACTTGTTAATGTGGCATTGAATGGTTTCACCAAGCCTTTGGAACCATTTGTCAAGGGGATTTGCGCTTGAGAGAACCTTCCCAATTGGGAGAGGCTTTCAGATGATTGCATCTAGGAAGAGACTTGGGAGGAGTCCAAAGCTAGCAAGCAGGGAGGTAGTGATGAGAACCTTGCCTTTGTCAGTCATGCAAGAAAGGCAAAGGAAAGGGTTCCTATAAGAAGGGTAGCAGTGAGGGGGAAACCTCACAGTCGGGGAAGAAGAAGGACTTGAGTAAGATCAAGTGCTTCGCATGCCACAAGAATGGTCATTATGCATCTCAGTGTTCGAAGAAGGGAAGATGAAAATCGCAGAAGGTAGCAACATCTGCAGAAACTTAGTTGGACGAGTTTGCTACGAAGTTCGAGATTGACTTCTCACTAGTTTCTTGCCTTTCCACCAACATAGTTGCCAGGAGTGCGTGGTACTTGGACAATGGTGCATCGCTTCACATGATAGAAGCACCAGAGCTATTCAATAGTTTGAYAGAGAAGGACTCATGGATCCATGTGGAGCTTGGTGATGATGCCAAGTATGCAATGAAGGGTGAGGGAACAATCTTGTTCCAACTTGAGTYAGGTACTTTGTTTGAGGCCTAGGATGTGGTATATGTACYGGGACCGAGGAAGAATTTGCTCTTAGTCTTAGTTATGGAGGATAGGGGTTTTGTCGTTATATTTCAGAGAAGGCAAATACTCATACGTCTAGAAGGAGCTAGCTCTGACACTACAATGAGGATTGGGGTTAGAGAGGGCAATTTATACAGGTTGCARGGGAAGCTTGTTCAGGCCTTAGTACATGACAATGACAACCTGTGTGACTCATGGTACTGGAGGATGGGACACCTGCATCACAGGGCGTTGCCGATTCTGAGGGAGATTGTCACTGGTCTTCCAAATTTCGGCATCGAGCAACAGGGCGCATGCAGAGGGTGTGCACTTGGCAAGAATGCCAAGGCTGCTTTTCCAGAAGTGAGAGTAGGTCCAATGGGATCTCGGATCTTATACATTCAGATGTATGTGGACCGATGTCAGTAACATCAGTGCATGAAGCGTCATATTATGTGACATTTATTGATGATTTTTCCAGGAAAACCCGGATCTTCTTTAGGAAGACCAAGGATGAGGTCTTTAGTCGGTTTCGGGAGTTCAAGGCTTAGGTGGAGAACTAGACAGGGAAGAAGATCAAAGTCTTGAGGTTGGATAATAGGGGAGAGTACACCTCCAATGAATTCAAGGATTTCTGTAAGGAGGTAGGGATCAAGAGGGAGATGACAATCTCATACACACTCAGTAGAATGGGGTTGAGGAGAGAAAGAACCGATCCATCATCAGTTTTGCGAGGGCTATGATACATGACCAGGATCTGCCTACGTTCCTTTGGGCAGAGGCATGTAACACGATAGTAAATGTGTAGAACAAGAATCCTCATAGGATATTGGGGGACAATACTCCCGAAGAAGCATTCATAGGAGTGAAGCCAGAGATAGGACAGTTGCGGATCTTTGGTTGTCAAGTATACATCCATGTTCTTGTGGAGAAGAGGATGAAGCTGGAGCCTTTAGGATAGAAGGGCATATTTGTGGGATACATCGAGACCTCAAAGGCTTATAGGATCTTCATACTAGCGCAAAGGAAGACAATTGTGAGTCGAGATGTGAAGTTCGAGGAGAACTTGGAATCTAGGAAGTCTCAAGAGCCACCACCAGTGACAGAGGACGAGGAGCAGAAGGCTTCAAAGGATGAGCAACGCTCAACAACTTTTGGTTCAGGAAGCCAACCTTCAGGTGAAGAGTCAAAATCCCCTCCTAGGTCTGTCAGGAGACCTCGATGGTTCACACAGACATTGAGGGATGCTCAGGAGAATGTTGAGGTTCCTAAGAACACATTCAAGGAGAGCAAGCTTCTGAGGAAGTTACTGAACTACATGGCACTTATGAGTAGCATCATTGATGGCGACCCTTCTGTTTTGAGGAAGCGACTGATCAATAGGTTTGGCAGGATGCCATGGTGGAGTACACCTCCATGAAGAAAGATGTGTGGGATATAGTGTCAAGATCGGAGGAGAAGTCAACGATGAGTTCCAAGTGGATCTTCAAGATCAAACATGTTGCAGATGGTAGCATCGAGAAATTAAAGGCCAAGTTTGTAGCAAGAGGGTTCTCTTAGAGAGAGGGAGCAGACTACAAGGAGACTTTTGCTCCATTTTCCAGATATGCTTCCATTCTAGTTGTTATATCTATTGCCTTAGTCATGGGTTGGAGGATTCACTAGATGGATGTGAAGACAAAATTCCTCAACGGTATCATTGAGGAGAGAGTATATATAGAAGAACAACCTCAGGGCTTTGCGGTACATGATAGGGAGTCTCATGTGTGCAGGCTTAAGAAAGTCTTGTTTGGATTCTCAAGTAGGCTCCCAGGGTGTGGTATTCTAGGATTGACGGATACTTGCAGAGTATGGGCTTCACAAGACCGAGGGAAATCCTAAATTGTACTTCATACTTGTTGGGTTTGATCCACTCATCTTGGTGCTGTACATGGATGATTTGTTTTTAACAGGTGGATAGGTGCTTATAGCAGGGTGCAAAGTAGATTTGGCTTCAAAGTTCAAAATGAAGGACATTGGCTTGATGCATTACTTTTTGGGGTTAGAGGTATGTCAGAGATCGGGAAAGATCTCCTTGGTCAAGGGAAGTACACAGTGGAGATCCTGAGGAGATTCAGGATGGAGGACTGTAGATCAATGTCTACAACTATAGTTACCAATTTGAGGAAGCTTGTCACTTTAGATTAAGACTTGGTGGACCCCAGGTTATACAGACAACTGATTGGTTTTTTGATGTATTTGGTCAACACCAGGCCAAATGTATGTTTTGTTGTGAACACCTTGAGCCAGTTCATGGTGGAGCCGAGGCAGGTGCATTGGGTAGCAGCGGAGCATGTGCTCAGGTACTTGAGAGGTACTGTGGAGTATGGTTTGAGGTATCTTGGAGGTGATGGTGTAAGGCTGCAAGGATATATAGACTCATATTGGGTAGGGAGTGCAACTGATAGGAAGAGCACCTTGAGGTGCTGCTTCAACTTGGGATCAGTAGTGATATCATGGTTCAACAGGAGGCAAACTTCCGTAGCACTCAATTCAGCAGAGGCAAATTATATGGCAACGTGCATGGCTAGTTGTGAAGCCATTTGGCTTCACAAATTGCTTACAGGATTATTTGATAAGGAGTCGGAGCCCACGGTGATATATTGTGACAATTAGAGTTGTATCAAACTCTTTGAGAATCCAACATTCCATGACAAGTCCAAGCATATTGAGATCAGGTATCACTTTTGTTATCACATAAAGCTGTCTAAGGGCCACAGAGTGACCCAATCCTTTTCAGAGCGACCCATTCCAGACTCGAATCAAGCAAACAGGCGAGTTCAACGACCAACGGCTGGGATTCCATGTGAAGTTCAGATCGACCGGTCGCGGGTCTTCGGAATCCAAAAGTGCGCGAAGTATAGCGCCATAGCAAAAGGTTTGAAGTCCCAAGGTCGAGCAAAGGTTAAATTTGGACCGTAGATCTCAAAGGGAGAGATCGACGGTGAAAAATTATCGCGGGAATCGAGAGTTCGAAATATTGTTAAAGTTGTTCGTCAAAGGTTTGAAGTCCCGAAACTCGAAGTGAGCAGGAGCTGTTCGATCCAGAGGGACGCGTGGCACCAGATCCGAGCTGCAGAGAAAGTCACTTCGGGAAATTTGAAATGAGAGATGTGTAAAGTCCGAAGTGTCGAAGTGGCCGAAGCCCGAAGTTCCGAAGCACTCAGAGGTGGAGCCCTGGGTCACAGCCCGAGGTCACAAGCATGAAGTGGTGATGAAGAAGGAGTTGGCGCCTGAGGCTCGAGATTTTGGAAGCRCAAAAGAGGAAGGTCGCGGGTTTCATARGACCTGCAGTGTAGAGTCACCGGCAACACACARCAGCCCTTGGGCATTTAGCCTCGTTGCGATACCGAGAAGAAGCCGTAAATGAAAAAGGAGTGGTGACTGATCCACTGTCTCACCCCATAAATGGAAAACATGCAGAGAGCGGCCATATAGGCAGACTGTCAATCCGAAGCTTCCTTATGGACAGATTTTCCTGTAAAGCACATAACTGCACCTGGCTCGCATCTGACATGAGGAGGCCTGCACAAGCTGACAAAGTAGGCGCTGACTGAAAGCATTAATGCAATGGTCCGATCACGCTCCTGGGTGTTGCAACAGTTTTGAGTATATATACTTAGTTTTGATATTTTGTTAGGGTCGATGGTTGAGCTAGGCTCCCTTATTGTAATATTTTGATGAAGAACTTTGGTTCTCTGGTTATGTAACTTGATTTGAGACTTCTTGATTAATCTAAGTCAACTTTTTTCTTCCATCTTGTTTGCCTCTGATACTGAGAGAGTTCATGATTGACTGATTCACATGGATTGTTGTAACTGTATTATGATGAATGTTTGATTATAGTGTTGTTATAATGTCTTTCAGTTTCCTTGAAAATTTGAATTCAAGAGGATCTTGTGTTTGAGTTTTTTCCTCCTTAGGCTGCTGGAAGACCTGATGTCCATAGCASACCTCTAYACTTTCTCACCAAAGTCTTCCTCCTATTCACCTTTACYCCAACTTABTGACTGAAGTTGATACAAGACCTCAATTGCTTGTGCATGCCAGCCYAKATTTTCWGAGTTRRAACGTYATTATCTCRAGTCTTATCCATTTGACCCCCTTAAAACTCATTTACATTTACTGTATAAACTGRTGGRTACTRGGCTTATCCTCATTRCAGTYTGAGGGTGATTCCTAGTGCTAAYATAAATGGCGCMRTTGYCGRGGACRAATTTGAGYAGAWYGAAGAGCTCCCTGGGAAGAAMGACATAGATCCAACTCTTGATGGTAGAYAAGAGAGGGATACARAAATTGACTGTAATCATCTACCTGGYGACTCCACATYAGAGACTCCACTGGGGAGGATCCTATTGACAGAAAGATGAAGGGAATGACTAGGTATCATCTTATGAGCTTTCTTCGTGAACTTCTGTTGTTCTTTATCAACTCATTTTTGTTTTTCCCTTCACATATAAAGAGGATCATATTTTGCTTTGTTTATTCAGTTGATCACCAACCTTCCTTTATATATCCATCCTTGGAAGAAGCAGACCTGCTTTCTGCCTGTGTTGTAGATGCTGATATTATATCCTTAGCTCAACCTACTCATAAAGATGAGCTTCATATTGAAACCCCCCCTGAACTCAATCACCTTTACAGCCCTGGGGAGGTTGAAACTGATCCACAACCTCTTCAAATCTCATCACATCCTACTGTTACTGTTGAGCCTTTTCATCAGTGTGTTAAGCCTCGTATTCAACCCACTAGTTTTCAAACTAGAATCAGAGACAAGCTGTTTAAACATTTAAAGCTTCCATATCATCTTCATCCTTATCCTCTTGATTTCTTTAAGTACTTTTCTCATTTTTCTGGAGAGGATCATGTTATAGCTGAGAGGCGTGTGAAGGCTTTCGAGAATTTTGTTGATCAGTTTGAGATAGTTCATGAGGATGTTACCATGAGGTTGTTTTCCAAATCCTTGTTAGGAGATGCTGCTGTATGGTTTAAGGGTTTGGGAGCTGATTCCATTGGTTCTTGGGTTGAGCTATACAATGCTTTTTTAAAGTGGTGGGGTGAGAACAAGTCCCTTGATCAGTACTGGGATGATTTTAATGCCTTGAGGAGAGGGGAAGAGGAAGCCTTGGCAGTCTTCAACAAGAGGTTTTACAGTGTTTATCATAGTATGCTTGTAGAGATCAGACCCACAGAGACTGCTGCCATGGTTTACTATGTCATGGCTCAACATTCAGAGTTTGTCCTTCTCCTGAGAGAAAGGAAATCTACATTTTTATCACAGTTATTCATGGATGTTGAGGAAGTAGAGGAGAACCTCCGAGCTTGTGGCAGGATTCAAAGTCAATATCATCTAAACTTTGAACGTAAGGTAGTTTTTACCTGCTGTCCCTATGAAGAAAAGACTGTGGATAATTTTGTCTTCGACGCAGGTATCCATGAGTAGTCTTGTCTTGATGAAAATCATGTGTATGAACAACTAGAAGCAGCAGTTACTACTGTTCCTGAAATGGATATTTTTAACAGTTATATTCTTGATGAAATTACTGTTTTAAAGGTTGATCATAGACTTGAAAGGCAGCCCAGTTTTGATGGATATTCTAGTGATGATGAGCAGCAAGCTTATCATATATTTGGTCACTATGAAGACAGTAAGGATGATGCAGAAGTTGGCCTTGTCACAGAAGACACAACCCGAGTGTTTGATCGGGAGCAACCCTTAGTTGAGGCACGTGAAGAGATCGTTTATACACATCTAGAAGTAAATCAACTGTCATCAGTGGATCAACAACCTCCTACGTCCAGCCTTCTTCCACTTGTACCTACAGTTCACAACAAGCAGCTTTTTGACCCACAGATGCCTGTGGTTGTCATTCAATCAAGTGTGCCTGTAGAGGGCATCAAGCCAACTGTCAGCAGCTTTGAAATAGTGAAGGTAACCTTTCATAAGTTAATCATGCGTTGCCTTCAGTTTCATGACCCTGTCGATGAGTACATAAAATTAACACTTTTCAAATGATTTGGAGCATGTAGGCTTGATCTTTTTATCAACATTTGAAGGTAATATGGG
Organism: Picea mariana; assembly: GCA_032191745.1. Classification (NCBI taxonomy): domain Eukaryota; kingdom Viridiplantae; phylum Streptophyta; class Pinopsida; order Pinales; family Pinaceae; genus Picea; species Picea mariana. Next base: position 145,327 of record JASDQU010105158.1, read on the forward strand.
TGATCATAAGAATGAAATTAGTCAGCTGTCACGCTTTCCTTGTCTTTTATGGATCATTTGCAGTGAAGCGAAGGGTTCAGTTATCAAACAGTTTGAATGGCTATGGTGGAAGTTTGGTTTCACCTATCATTTTGTAAAAGTCAGTTAGCTTAGGTTTTGTACATAAATAAGCTCCCTCAGGAGTAGGTGTGTTTGCTTTCATTTTAGAATAGTGTACTTGTCGGCCTGTTTTCTTCAGTATGATGTTTCAGAGCATGACTCCATAGCCCAACAGCTAAGGCACTGGAATTGCGCGTTCTTGGCAGCTCGCAGGGAGCATGCCATCCCCTGTGGAGCCAAATGTTATCACATAAAGCTGTCTAAGGGCCACAGGGTGACCCAATCCTTTTCTTGTGCAGGTATCAGTCTCGATTTCAAAGCGCACCTTTCAGAGCGACCCATTCTAGACTCGAATCAAGCAAACAGGCGAGTTCAGCTTCCAACGGCTGGGATTTCATGTGAAGTTCAGATTGGCGGTTCACGGGTGTTCGAAATCCAAAAGTGCGCAAAGTATAGCGCCATAGCAAAAGGTCCGAAGTCCCAAGGTCGAGCAAAGGTTAAATCTGGACTGTAGATCTCATAGGGAGAGATCGACGGTGGAAAATTATCGCGAGAATCGGGAGTTCGAAATATTGTTAAAGTTGTTCGTCAAAGGTCCAAAGCCCCGAAACTCGAAGTGAGCAGGAGCTGTCCGATCCAGAGGGATGCATGGCGCCAGATCCGAGCTGCAGAGAAAGTCACTTCGGGAAATTTGAAATGAGAGATGCGTAAAGCCCGAAGTGCCGAAGTGGCCGAAGCCCGAAGTTTCGAAGCGCTCAGAGGTGGAGCCTCGGGTCACAGTCCGAGGTCACAAGCATGAAGGGGTGATGAAGAAGGAGCTGGCGCCTGAGGCTCGAGATTTCAGAAGCGCAAAAGAGGAAAGTCGCGGGTTTCATAGGACCTGCAGTGTAGAGCTGCTGGCAACACACAGCAGCCCCTGGGCATTTAGCCTCATTGCGATCCCGAGAAGAAGCCATAAATGAAAAAGGAGTGGCGGTTGATCCATTGTCTCACCCCATAAATGGAAAACATGCAGAGAGTGGCCGTTAAGGCAGACTGTCAATCCGAAGCTTCCTTATGGACAGATTTTCCTGTAAAGCACATAACTGCGCCTGGCTCGCATCTGACATGAGGAGGCCTACACAATCTGACAGAGCAGGCGCCAACTGAAATCGTTAATGCAGTGGTCCAATCACGCTCCTGGGAGTTGCAACAGTTTTGAGTATATATACTTAGTTTTGATATTTTGTTAGGGTCGATGGTTGAGCTAAGCTCCCTTATTGTAATATTTTGATGAAGAACTTTGGTTCTCTGGTTATGTAACTTGATTTGAGACTTCTTGATTAATCTAAGTCAGCTTTCTTCTTCCATCTTATTTGCCTATGATACCGAGAGAGTTCATGATTGACTGATTCACATGGATTGTTGTAACTGTATTATGATGAATGTTTGATTATAGTGCTGTTATAATGTCTTTTAGTTTCTTTGAAAATTTGAATTCAAGAGGATCTTGTGTTTGAGTTTTTTCCTCCTTAGGCTGCTGGAAGACCCAATGTCCATAGGAGACCTCTACACTTTCTCATCAAAGTCTTCCTCCTATTCACTTTTACCCCAACTTACTGACTGAAGTTGATACAAGACCTCAATTTCTGTGCATGCTAGCCCAGATTTTCCGAGTTAAAACATTATTATCTCGAGTCTTATCCATTTGACCCCCTTAAAACTCATTTACATTTACTGTATAAACTGATGGGTACTGGGCTTATCCTCATTACAGTTTCAGGGTGATTCCTAGTGCTAACAACTTCATCCGAGACAGGATCCAGAAAGGAGCAGTTAAGCTTCAGTATATCTCCATAGGTGAGTAGGTTGTAGATATTCTGACCAAACCCTTGGTTAAGGGGAAGTTTGTTTTCTTCAGAGACAAACTTGGTGTGGTGCATAATACCTTCCTCACTAAGAGGGAGTGTTGAAGTATGTAGCTCAGACAAGTATTTCCACCCTGGTTTGTGTCTAATGTGTGGAAATCGTCATTAATACCTCTCAGAACTTTGGAAATGCACTTTAATAATTTAATTATTAAAGTGAATGTCTTTTTATAATTAATTGAGTTTAATTTAATGAAATGCCTATGTTTTTGGCATTAGTGAATTAAATGAATCCTAGCCATTGATCTCAAGTGAGGTGAAATTTAATCTCAACCGTAAATCACTTTGGAGATCTAGGGTTATGTTTGATTTGGTCAAAACTCAAGATTATAAAGCAGCCAAGGTGAGAGGAGAAGACACACACAACAACTCAAGTGAGAGAGTTGGGAGTCGGTGACTCATAGAAGGAGCAAGAGAAGGACTTCTTGCTCAGTCCAAAGGAGGAAAGTACAGCAGCTGGAGAATTTTGGAGGCCGTACCAGCTAGGCAGAGGTCGGGAGAATTTTTTTGGGGGGCATACAGCCTGCAGGAGCACCCAGGGAGGGCTGTACAGCCCATGGGTGAGGCTGTAGGAGGGCAGCTGCAGGCCGTACAGCCTGCGGTAGGGCCGTACAGCAGCACAGGGCCATACAGCTACAGCAGTAGGGACAGCAGGCAGATGGTTTCAGTTGAGAAAAAAATTGCCAAGTTTTTGCTGTTAATTGTATTTTTCTCTGTGGGCCATTTTCCCGATAAGGGAGCCCTTGTATGCTTGGACATTATTTTAATGAAAAGTAGATTTGAAGGGTAGAAAAATTGTGTGTTGAAATTGGTTTCATTTGCTTCTGCTATTTAATTTCTGTTAATTATTCCAGCAAGTATATTTTATTCAGTGAGATGCAATTAATTATTTCAGCAAGGAAAGTCGCTAGGAAATAATTTATCTAGGGCTGGGATTATAAAATTAGCAATACCATCATGGAGGTCATTGTAAATCATTCATTCTATCTTATTCAATTTTATTAATTTGTCCTTTATGGATTTCTGTTGTCTGTCCTTATGTTGGATGTTTGTGAGTTCCTCTGTTTTATCAGATCGTGTCTGACAAGGATTTTGGCCACGCTCAAAATTTTCATAGTTCCTCTGTTTTTTCGAGTCATTGATCACAACAGGACCTTGGCCATTTTAAGTTTAGAAATTCTGTGAAGGTTATTCTGCTATCAATCATGAAGTCACTGTATAAAAAAAACAAACCAGAAGCACTCCGCTGATAGCAAATCAATGGCAAAAAAAAGGAAAAAGAAAAGAATACCATTTAGCACAAATATAGAAAATCAAAGTGCAAGGTCCATCGTGAAGGAACATGAGAACCTGTTGTGGGAGAAGATACTAATAAATAAATTCAGTGTTGGGGGAAGATAAAAACATAGGTGCCACGCTACTGATCAAGTTTACTGTCGTACAACTGTCCTCCCTGCCATCAGTTGTACTTCACCACGCCTGTACACAGCCACCTTCGTACCACTAATCCACAGCCTTTAGTCAAGTTGTTATATCACACCACCACCTGACCAACTGTACACACAAACTGCCAAATTGTTGACAGCGGTAAAGTTTCACAGATTTTTGGAGGGCACAAAGAGAGGAATAGCTGCCACTCAGAAACATTTGGAAATATTCAAAACACATTCCACCTGGGATTGATTAACAAATCAAGGGTGAATTGGACAAAGAAGGAAACAACATGTTGCTCCATCATCTGTAAGTCGTGACATTTGAGTGTCCACATTAAACTTTTGCAAGTCAACCAATTATTACAAAAAAGGTAACACTCTAATTCGAAAGATTAGGGCAGGAGGTAGTTCATTTTAAATCCAAAAAGTTCCCCTCGCAATTATTTTACTTGTGGAAAAACATCTTTATATAAAGAGGTAAAGTGAAAATAGTACTCAAAAGTTATATAACCTAAAAAGGGGTTATTACATTAAGTGTTAGGCTATAAAGAAAAAGCTATTAAAAGGTGTTCTTTTTGATATCCAAAAAAAAGTGACAAAGTGAATATTTTTTTTTCCAAAGAAAAAAGCATGTAATTTAATTTTGTAGAAAAACAAAATTACAACTGTATATGCCTGAGGCATTCCTGTAGCTGATAGCCCAATCATCTCCCAAAAACATTGAGTCCTAAACTGGCAGCAAAAATTGAAAAAATTACATCTGAGATAGGTCCTACAACCATCCAAAGGGGGCTGGCAAGTCCAATTAAAACTGTCCTGTACAATCATCTTATTTGTAGAGAAGCTGGTAAAACTGGGTCATATAACTTGGCATTAAGTGTTCCTTCACAATCTGATAAAAAATGTTTTATTATACAAACTGACACATAGAAACATTTAGCTGATCATAAAAAATTGAGTGGAGTAAACTGAGCATCAAAAAAAGAGATCCGCTAGTCAGATTTGTAACCAGGAGTCATGAAAATAATCCGAAGATCTCGCCTGGGATTTTTCAATGATCTTCCAAGAGCCCCTGTCCAGTGCCACTCCAGCTTTCGAGAGCTGATCTGCCTCTTGGTTCCGATCCCTGTACACATGGTTGAAAGAGAGGCAAGAGAAATAGTTTGTAGATCTTTTGATGTCCTGATAAAGAGGCATTAGGGTGTAGTTTTGCATAGAGAAGACACCATTCATCCAATTGACTGTCAATAAAGAGTCACCATAAATGTGCATCTGCGAGATTCCTTTTTCTCTAGCAAGATGAATAGGGAGCTTTAAAGCCATTATCTCACTAAAGTTGTTGGTCGCTTGTCCAACGCCGGCAGAGAATGATATGGTCCGATAGTCTGAGAGGTGGATAATGCCACCAGTTCCTCCATGAGACAGATTCCCTTGGGCAGCTCCATCGAAGAAAGCCCAAGGTGTGTCTTTTTGTATGATGGTCTCCGGGCAAGAATTTGTAGGCAAAGATGAGGGGCTTTGTGGGTAGGCTGTCAGAATGGCGACACTTTGAAGTGCACAGTGAGTGGGGGAGGAGTCAACATCCTTGAACAGAAGTGGTTCCGAGCAATCCAAATGCCCCATGCAACTATCAAGTGGAGAGCTTTGTAGTTTTTGGTGTGCTGACTGTCCAACCAATTTTTGAAGGCTGCTTCTATAGAGTCTCCTTCCTAGATGCAAGAAGGCCCAGTTGTTCTTTGAATTTCAGTCCAGACTACCCTAGAGAAGGTGCAGTCAAGGATGAGATGGTGGTTTCATTGTCTTGTTTGCAGAGGCTTAATCTACCCAGCCCATTGAAATTTCTCCGTTGCAATTTATCCCATGTGGGCGCTTTATTGAATAAAAGGAGCCACATAAATAATTTTGCCTTAGTTGAGCATTTTAACTTCCAGAGCTTTTTCCCCCAGCAAGGAGGAGGATCTTCTCTGTTTTCTTGTGCCAGGGCAGTATATCCTAGCTTGGCGACGTAACCACCAGAGGGGTTAAGTGACCAAATCAATTGGATTTGATCCTCCTGGTTCGATGGAGAGACGAAGGAATTTTTGAAGAAAGTTTGTATAGTTTGTCCACAGGGGAGCTTGTTCTTCTCCATATCCGACCTCTTGCCATGACAACCAGCGGACTCGACCCATGAAATAATCTCTTCGCCATATTTGGTTAAGAAGTAGAAGCCCCCTCTGTTTAAATCTCAGATTAGGTGATCTGGGAGTGTGTGGCTGTGTTGCTTCTGGTCCAAGTGTCTTTACCTAAAAGTACTTGGGCCTCATTCCCAATTCGCCAGATCAGCTAGTTTCCAATTTTAGGATGGCTTTCCATACAATGGAGCCATTTTGAACCTTTTTGTTGGGGTTCCTTATCCAATCCACTAAGGACTCTTGTGGGAAGTACTTTGCCTGAAGAACTTGTGCCCAGAGGCCCGTGCCTTGTATTAGTCTCCACACATTGTTTGAGAAGAGATAGATATTTTTCAGCCCCCTACCCCCAAGTCCTTTGGGTGTAGCTAACCTCCTCCATGAATCTAGAACTAGGGATTTTTATCTTTTGACCCAGACCAAAGAAATCTGAAAGAGAGTTGTTTGATTTTTCCCAAAATGCCCTTGGGTATCCAAACTAGGCTGATCCAATATACTGGAATGGCTTCCAAGACTATCTTGACCAGTATCAACCTGCCGGATCTAGAAAGCCATCTATTGCACCATGCATTTACCTTCTTTTCCACTTTGGCGAGTAGCCACAACCAATCATTTTTAAGATAACCGTTTGCCTTAAGTGTAAAACCCAAGTATTTCATCCTTGAGCCTAAATTCCTTGCTTGGAGATATAAGATCTGGGATATATAGTGTTTTTCTTGATCCGACAACCCCCAGATGAAGAGTTAGGACTTATCCTTATTGATTTACATCCTTGTGGCTTTGCAGAAAATAGAAAGTAGATCCTTCAGATGTTCCACATAGTCAATCTCCCCTTCACAAAAGATCAGGATATCATCCACAAAAAGAAGGTGGCAGAGGGAGAACGTGGGGCTTAGTGCTATACCGTTCAGATGACCATTTGAGACTGCATTAAGTATTAGTCTGCCGAGTCCTTCTATAACCAGGAGGAAGAGGACAAGGGAAAGTGGACATCCCTACCTGATTCCTCTTTCAACTTTGAAGAAACTGATAGCAAATCCATTGGTCAATGGAGCAAAAGATGCTGAGCTCATACAATTTAATACCCAAGTCACGAATGAGTTGCTGAAACCCAGGTGTATGAGAAGTAGCCTGATGTATAACCAACTTATTCTGTCAAAAGCCTTGGATAGTTCCACTTTGAAGGTGATTGCTTTTAGTTTACCTTTGTGGATAGAGTGAAGGCCTTCTTGGACTAGTCCTATTACTTCATCGATTTGGTGCCCCCTTAGAAACCCAAACCGTTCAAAGGAGATGTGATCGAAGAGAATATCTTTCAACCTTCTGGCAATCAGTTTTGTGATTATTTTGTAGATGCTGTTGCAAAGCGAGATGCGCTTGAACTAGTCAAAAGATCTGGGATTATTAGATTTGGGGATCAAGGCAATAAATGTCGCATTGAAGGCTGCCAAGACTTTCCCTGAAGATCTGGAGTACTCGACCTTTAGCAATTCATCCCCCAAGAAGTCAAAACATCCTAGATAGAGTTCAGCAGGAAGCCCATCAGGGAAAATTATTGAGTTGGGGGTCCGGAAAGAAACTTATAAAAAATATTGGAAATTATTGACAAGCATAAATTTAGACCTGAAAAACTTGGAAAGTATTGTAAAAATCAGAACCTTGAACAATTACAAAAAAATCAGAAAATTTGGGAGGAACTGAAGATATTTGCAACAGTGTTACCAACATCGTGTCGGTGAAAATATTGCCGAGGGTTCGAAAAGGAAAATATCGACAACATCGGGGAAATATCGGAAAATGTCGTAAGAAGGAAAAAAATACAAAAATATTCATTTTTAAATTTTTTTTTTAAATATCTAAAGCATCAACAACATCAAATAAATGCATTTCCACATAAATATGAAAAGAGAACTGATATATAAGATGTATAAGATGTCTAGTAAACTCGAATACATCACAGATCAACACTGAATCATGTCCCGACTCTAAAGCCTCAAAATATCATCAAAAAATATAATAAATGTATCTCATCATCATGAGTCATCTACAAGACATCTACACTGAAATCAGATAAATAAACTAACGATTCCTTCTTCACCTTTTGTGAGCAAGGGTGATGGCTCTAGAAATGGATTTTCCTTTAGAGGAAGAAGGCCCTGGGGCTGGCATTGGACTCTGATTTCTTGTAGAAGAAGCAAGAGCTAGACTCTGGTGTCCTCTACTGGTGCTATTGCCAAGCACAACTCGCTCTGTCGGAGTCTGTGAAGATATATTCATGTGCATCCATATGAATCCAAACCATTATACACGAATATGCAAAGTTTCTCATGTAAATAGCAAGTAAGGGTGCATATAACCAAAATAACATCGAGTGCAATCCATCTCTGAACCAAAATACATCAACAAAGACGCTGTAAATGGCCTCTAGAGTCCCAAAAAAATCATGCTACAACAAATAACTACATATCATCAAAATCATTGCCTATATTAGGATCCTCATCATTAGTGTCACCCTCTAAGCATTAAAATAAGATAGAAAAAGCTTAACATGCCTAATAAGTGATTTTACTTGAGTGAAGGGTACATTTTTACTAGGGTCATGACAGAAGAGTTCAACAATCAATGCCACCAACATCGAGGTACGTAGAGGGTGTTAATGTTTATGCCATTATTATAGTTCTTTGCATTTCAGTAGATAAGAGCATCATAAGAACAAGATCACTGAGAAATACACATTCACAAGAGACACAACATTTATCCTGGGAAATCCTCTAGGGGAAGAAAACCCAGCAAAAACTTCCTTATCATAAATAGCTTATACAATGTTCAAGAGATAACTCAAACCAATACAGATAGTCCTCTCCAAGAGATGTGCCACTCTTCTCCCTCTGTCCAACTGGTAATTGCAGCTTGCCTCATAAGAGAATGAGCAAGTG
>JASDQU010105159.1:968-19371 GCA_032191745.1 Picea mariana
CTAGTAGTGAGCTCACTTGAGTTTCCTAGTAGAGAGATTCTTTTTTTCTTGTGCCAGAGAGACTGATAAATGAATGGGATGCCTGATGGACATAGAGCAGTGAAGGGATACATTCCTTGGGTTGGAAAGTTTGAGAGGGAGAGAGTTGGTGGAAAATCGGGATAGTCGTAGGAGAGAGTTGTGAATGCACTGTGGGAGACCACCCTCTTTTGTGGATTGCTAGCCCCAACTCAAGGGTGACTTGGTATTGATATTTGGAACAAAAAATCTATGGTTGGGTGTAACGTTCATCCCAAGCAGCTGGTTGCACAACTATTTTTAAAATATAAGTGTTTTGTCCTATTTCTATGTTGCATTATGAGTTTAATTTTTGTGTATTAACTTTCTATTTGAAAACCATTTATATGTTGTTGTGATAAGTTATTTAAATTTCATTCATGTCATTTTTAGCATGTTGTATATGCATTTAATTATGATATCAGATAGTATTTAAATTCATGTGTAATTCGTAGCTGGTAAGCTACATGAATTTAGTTAGCAAAAAAAGTTATGTTTTATATGTTTTCCACGTAGTAATGATCCAAGGTTTAGCTGGGGGTCATCACATTTAGTGGAACTACCTTATGTTGGATATTATAAGGGGATTCCTTAAAATGCATCTGCTCATCTTATGAATCTAGAAGAATAGAGATTGTGCAAAGAGGAAATAGTAGACCTGCTATAAAAGGGGTTGATAGAGAAAATTAGGAGTCCATGGGCATGTCCAACATGTTATGTTAATACGCATTCAAAGAAAAAAAGGGGGAAACCAAGATTAGTCCTAAACTATAGAAAGTTGAACAAATCCCTAATGCCTATCATGTATCCTTTGCCAAACAATGAAGCAATTCTAGCTTAAATTAGGAATTGCAATGTTTTTTCCAAGTTTGATCTGAAGTTTGGTTTTGTCAAGTACGAATTTGTCCTAAAGATAGATTTAAAACAATATTTGTATATCCCCATGGATAATACCAATGGAAGGTCTTGTCATTTGGCCTAACCAATGCCCCTTCTGAATTCCAAAAGAAAATGGAACACATTATTTGAGATCTTACATTCCTAATTATTTATATAGATGACATATTGGTTTGGTCTAAATATTTACAAGAACATAAAAAACACCTAGAGTAATTTTTTGAGAGAGCTTATTATAATGGGGTTGGTGCTCTCTCCTACCAAGATGGAAATTGAAAAGCATAGGTTGAATTTCTTAGATTGTATGTGAAGCAAGGTGAAACTTCTTTACAGCCTCATATGTTGCATAACCTCGATAATTTTCCTTATGTCATCATGAAAAAGAATCGATCGTAGAGATTCTTAAGTTCCCTAAATTATATCAAAAATTTCTACAAAGAACAGTCCAAGTATACAACCATTATGTATCAAAAGTTAAAGAAGACTCCAATCCCCTGGAACCAAAAAATGATAGAACCAATCAAAAGAATAAAATTTAAACTTGATTCTTTACGAGCTCTCCATATCCCATCATGACAAGGAGAGTTTATCCTCTTGACAGATGCTTTTGATGAAAATTGGGCAAGATTTCTAATTTAGAAAATTGGAAACATAGGAAAGGGTATGCATGCAGACTCCATGTACTTCTAAAGGTGTTTAACTCAAGTACTCTTCTCATCACAAAGAGATATTGGTAGTGAATATTTCTATAGCTAGATTCAGATTGTTTTTAAATACAATACATTTGACTATTAGGATTGATCTCAAACATATGCCTAACATGTTGAAGCATTGAAAACAATTAGAACAAGGTAACAACTATATTCTCGGGTGGAAATTGTGGTTGGATAGTTTTGATTTTGATTTCCAATTTGAACTTGGGAGAAATAAGTGCCTTGCTGACATGCATACAACGGAATATAGTCCCAAATTAAAAGAAGACATGGAGGTGAAATATGTGAAGGTATTAACCCATGAGTGGAAAGGAAAAAACCCCAGACCAACCAAAGATCTTCCTAGAAATTTCTATAAGTAATTTTTTATTCAAGAAATCAGGCATTTCCCTATAGTCACTCATATCCTCAGTTTATGGGTATCAAAGTATAATTGTGTAAATAATTATGAATGTTTTAAGCACTGTCATCATCTAGTTCTATCAATCATAGAAAAAGGCCCAAATCAAGGCTAGAGTGTTTTGGAGTTCTTAGAACCATATCTCTCTTATAAAGATTGGTGTGAAATAAGTGAACTCATAAAAGATCATAGGAGTTTGTGGATAGTTTTTTAATGCAATGTTCTTACATCCCATTATGTTTAGTCAAATTGGTTCTCTCATCATGGAATAGAAGAAGGCCCAAATCGAGTGTTTTGGAGTTCTTAGAACCATATATCTCTTATAAAGATTGGTGTGATATAGGTAAACTCATATAAAAGATCGTAGGAGTTTGTGGATAGTTTTTTAATGCAATGTTCTTATATCCTCATATGTTTGGTCAAACTGGTTCTCTCTCATCATGGAACAATTTTTTCAAAAAAAAAGCTTCTAGGGAGACCAACATTATTTTCTTGCACATCTTCAAGCGAACATCATCACAAGAATGTAACGTAACATATGGTTTAAATTTCAAAGTTGGTTTTATGCGCTCTACCATTCAAGAATGGTCAAAGACAAGGGACTATGCGCTCTTAAATATGTTCTGTATTCACACTTCATGAGATTCTTTATAGAATCACATGGACCCGTAATAATGGCTGGAGCACTTTTCTAGAACGTATTTGTAGTTGTCCCACCAATGGCCCTAAAATATCTTCTGTTTGGATAATGATATGGAAGCATGGATGAAGACTACAGGAAGCGTATTAGGCCCTATACATAAAGTATTTTCAACCACTCTTGTTTTTGTGCCATATGTTTTGGCCCACTATTGTTTTTTGGACGAAACTTGTAATTAAAGTAAAATGGTATTAGAAGTTTTCCAAAAAATGAATCTATCTAGATGATCCTTTGATTTGTAACACTTGGCATGAATCGGGAATCCCGACCCTTAGTGCAAATTGAGAAGCTCTCCTCATTTGTAGGCATCGAGAAGTTTGGAAAAAAAACTTTGAAAGAGTAACGAGTATCTAACATGCCTTTGGTATTCATAAAGCATGGTTATTCATACAGGGATTCTAATTTCCTTCCTGCTCATATAAGTCATTCTATCCTAGGGAGAGAGTCCCTTAAGCTAGGATATCTATATAGGAAGAATGTTTAAGATTTGTTTTTTATTTTTGTGTTGGCTATTTGTTTTTAATTTTTTTTTGTTAGCTTTGTAGTCTTAAGATATGGACCATATTGAGGTATTCTAACTCTTAGTTTGACACTTATTAGGATTGACAACTCTCAATTTCAGAGATATGGTTTATTTATAAATTTTTGAGAGATTAATAAAATAAAATTTTTAAAATATTTCTTATTATATTCAACAATGTTTGGAATCCATTATGGTTGTATAAAGTTATTATTTCATCACAATGATTCCAGGAGAACATATGCAAGTAGTTGAGAAGTGATCGTTCTAATAGGAAAAAGTTGTTGAAGATATGACATCGGGGATCCCACACTCCATGACAAAGAGAAAGATAGGACGACATGGATATAGTCCATAAAGTTATTATGTCATTACAATGATTCAAGGAGAACATATGCAAGTAGTTGAGAAGTGATCGTTCTAATAGGAAAAAATTGTTGAAGATATGATATCGGGGATCCCACACTCCATGAAAAAGAGAAAGATAGGAAGACATGGATATAGTCCATAGTCACCGATAATTCCAGGTCAAGTCGAAAATCAAATTACATTCTTATTTGATCTTGCCTAAATGCACATATGTATAAAGTTATTTTGTAGTAGTATAAACTAAACAATGTCTAGCACTTCAAGAAAATATTTTAGCATGTCCAGTATAGTAGTAAGAAACTCTTACATTAACAATATATTGATTTATAACTATTAATACTCCCTTATTAAAATTTTATAATTAGTCACAATTTTTTATCAATAATAATAAAAAAATACTCCATATATACACTTATGTACTATTTGTAGTACTTCAAGAGTGATGCCCTAGTGCTTAAAGTAACAAGTTGGATAGATTAAAACCATGTAATTTACATAGTCCCACATGCCCAACTGATTAGTGGACACTTCAAAGTTTCAATAAGAATTTTGGATGGACTAATTATTTTAGCCCAAGAATGATTTTCTAGTTCATTTGTACATGCCATTATTTATAGTATTAATATTTCTCTTCTATTTTGTTTTGTATGAATTTTTTTTCTTCATATTTTGTTTCCAAATATCATATTTTGTTGGAGTATTTCATTATTAGTTTTTTTTTAGATTTTTCAAAAAAAAAAATTCTTAGAAACATTTTTTTGTTTTTTTTCTATATATTATATTTTGTTGGATTATTTCATTACCACAAGGCCTGATTTTAATGTAATTTCGTTCATCTTTATAATTATTACATTAATTTAAATTTACATTTTTAATTTATATATTATATATTTTTATTAAATTTAATAATTTCATAAGAAAATCATTTTAAAAAATTAATAAATACAATGTAACTTTATATAAATAATATTTATTTTTCTTTAAAAAGTTAAATTGTAATTGAAGTAAGATTTTTTTTATATAAAATTAAAATTAATTGTTAATAAAATACATAATCTCAATATTATCACATGCCCGTCCCGTTATTACAACCTTCTTTCTTTATGTTAAATACCACATTCCCATTGGATTTCGTCTTAACTGCGCTATTCATTCATTCGCCTCTCGAGTGAAAATGATCGAATCTTTCTATGTACATGTTCCTGCAGATCGGAGTAGACCTGCTCATATTGGGCGGCTATCTTCCCATTAACGAAACATCCCCTTCCTTCTTAGCTCTCGCGGAATACAGACATAGATTATGTATACTTTTTAACAAACCACAATTCACACCAACCAACTTCTTTGTTAATAACAATTCCAAATCCTCAAACAAATTCAATTTAAATTTTTCGATGGAAAAGAACCAGAGAGGGGCATTATTAGAGAATTTATATTCTCTAATAATATCACCGCCTCTCACTCTCTATATCAATATTATTTAAGTTAAGATTATATTTTAACTTAAATATTTTAATTAATAAAAAATATGTACATATTCTAATTTGAATCAAAATCATTTAAATTATAATTTAAAAAAAAAACATTTAAAAATAAACCAATATTAATAATGATTTCCACTCGCCACAATTTTTATCACTCATAGTTGCTCAAAAAAAAAGGTTAGCGACATTATTTTACAATGAGTGGACAACGATAAAAATAAATTATAAATGTTGAAAAAGAGGATACCATCATCCTACAAATTCCAAACACTTTTCATAAATATTTTTAAAATTTGTTTAGACAACAAAATGTTGAATAAGTCCATGCTTTATCATACCAACTCCAATATTTTATACCGTCAAATAAAACGATGTGCATGTGAATTATTAGTTTTAATAAAATTGGATGCTCACACTTTATTTTGGTTTTTTAATTTTGACCTTTGTGGTTATGATTGGACAAAGTTTGAAAAATACTATATTTTAGAGTTATTTAATTAAAAAAATTTAAACATTTTTTTTTTACTTGCTGTTCCAAATAAATTGATACTATAATTTAATAATTTAATATGTTTATCCTTAAACCAAACTTTGGATTTTTCACCATTCCAACAATCACGTCTAATTGTTACATTTTATTACATGGAAATTTTCATACTATACACTAATGCTATACAACAACATAGAAAAATCATATTCATCTCACAATTAACAAGTGGAGCTGCAAAGTAACAAGCCCATACCTATAAGGAATTGGTGTAACCAGGTTGAGTGTATTTCTTGTTCAGGTTTGACAAAGGTTCTCTTCTTCCATGAATTATGGGATAAGAAAGTCATTCCATATCTCTGGATTGAGCTGAAGAATATGTCCTTCCAAGTGAGAAAGTAATGTCCTTGAATATCTATCTAGATTCCTGAAAATGATTCGGTAAACTGAATACCATGATAGTGCCACCAAGTTCATAGCTGAGTTTGTATAGCAAGAGATTCTTGTGAGTGATAGAAGTTGTTTGTATAGCAATAAATTCTTGTGAGTGATAGATGAAATTCTTGTGAGTGATAGATGAAATTCTTGTGAATGATAAATCAGGGAAATGGAAAACCATGATAGTGCCACCAAGTTCATAACCAAATTTGTATAGAAAGATATTCTTTTGAGTACAGAAGTGGACTTGATGTGATGTTCGAGGAAACTGACATAAAAGAACTTGTAAGTCAAATCTTAAGAGAGTTGTCAATTTTAATTGAAAACTGAGATAAAAGAACTTGACTGATTGAAGTATAAGACAAAAGAAAATGAAAAAAATCTAAAACTGAAAAGACTTTTATGTATTCTGACTTTAGTTGCCCATCTTTATGTATCACCACTTTTTACATATGATGATAGCATTTTAATTTCCTGGAGGAATACAAAGCATTAGAATTTATGTATTCTGACTTTAGTTGCCCATCTTTATGTATCACCACATTTTAATTTCCTGGAGGAATACAAAGCATTAGAATTATTTAATTAGAATATTTAAACAATTTTAAATTCATTTCCTTGCTGGAAAACAATTTAAACGCATGAAATACACTATACCATTTACTAACAATGTAAAGTATTGCTAAAACTTTTAAAAAATGGGAATGGATTGATTAAAGTGTAGTCATTTCTAATTATGTGTTGATGAAAATGGTTATCATAAATTTAATGTGAAGGATATATGTGAAGATTTGGAAATTCTAAATGAATATATTTTACAATCAACTCTAATATGCATAGTTTACATAAATAAATTTTCGATATTTCCTTTTGTGTTAAAGAATTACAATCTCATAAATTTTGATCTTACTATGTAGGATTAAGACTAGATACGGTATAGCTGTGATTGTATGTTCATATTTCATTTAAATTGATTTTTTTTAACTGCCATAAATACTTATGTGGAATTACAATAAACCGTTAGGACTTGAACATGAAAATTTTGTTCGTCATTAGGAAATGATTCATATTGGAAAATTATAATTGTGTAAACCAATCATTGTTAGTGTTTTGTTTAATGTACCCTTAGATTGTAGATCCATTGATGATTGATCTATGCTTGTTGTTATCATTTTTTAGCTTACTTTAAGATTTCGAGCTTGTGGAAATCCAATAGATCCATTGATGACTGATCTATGCCTGTTGTTATTATTTTTCTATTTTTGAGCTTACTTTAAGATTTTGAGCCTGTGGAAATCCAATGGTCTTCTTGTCTTAACACCATTCAATGGAATTGTTAGTTCGTCTCAAAAGTATGGAACCTATTAAGAACACGTGAGTTATTTTGCCGTGTTCTATGACCTTTGCATTATTTGTGAACTTGTTTTTAATTTTTCAAGTCACATCATAAATTTAATTCAAATCCATCTAGTCCAAGCCTAAAATTTATGTGACGTAACAATATTTACTTGAAAAAATAAAAGAATAAAGTGTCTCCAACACAAATCAGTCTCTGCGCAAACACATACAACAAGCATGCAATTCTTAACAACATGTCCATTGAGGTTGAGTACTAGAATGGAAAATTGTGTCATGGAATAGCAGGGCTAGTGCATACCACTGCCTTTGGGAAAAATAGTCCATAGGTCGATGAAATAGGACATAGGGAAAATACCATCCATGAAGAAATCTGATTCCCATAACATGACACACATGAAAGTGATATGTTGAATGCAACACGGTTGTTGGAAAAGAGAGGTCATAAAAGCCATGTCCCAAGTTCAAATCCTATTGTATGTCTTTAGCTATGGAATCCAAGTAATTCTAGAAAATTCACATTACATTTTCTGGTTGAATCACACTATGGCTCATGACACATTGGCTCCCCTTCATCTTTAGCCAATTTTCTTCCCAAATGTAAATTTGACCCCATAATTTCTCTAGAGTAGCTTATTATGATCTGTATAGAACATGTTTCAATGTTAGGGATTGTAATTAGTTGTTTACTTTAGATCCCAATGCTATTAGGGATTGTAACCAACTTTTATCTGGGCTTGTTGTTGTTTCTCACTACGACTTCAATGGTGTTTGTCATCCAGTTCCTCTACTTCCCTTTCCATTGATATCATTCATTCAATTATTTTTCCATGCAGGTATTGAAATCATACGTCCATTTTCATTATATTCAACAATGATGTGAATTTGGAAAATCACTAAAACATTAGGAGTTTTGAATTTTGAATACAAAGAATTCCCTTTATACAAGGGAACACAATTCGACCTATAATTATACAATTTTGTTGTCGACCTGTAATTATACAATTTTGTTGAAACCTTAGGAGTTTTGAATTTTGACATCTAGAGGGAGATCCAAGTTGTGTTCTGTATCTAATATAAATCCTTTTAGATGTTGTCTATGTTCAGTTTTTTAATCCCTGTAGTTGTTGAGGCTTTAACAAATACGTTGGAATATTGTCCAAAACATTCCTTATAACAATGTAGTTGTCATCACATTCCTTATAGCAATGTAGTTGTCATCACAGTTGCTTGATTTCCATATAGGTGTTTATATTCTATGTTACTTTCTTAATCCATTTATCCGTATTTGAATTGCTGAAGAAATTAATTTATATTCATCTTCTACTTGTTACTTCTTCAAATGGAGGAAACCTTTGTCCCATTCCAAGGTATCAAGAATGATTTGAAAGGAAGATTATTGTGTTACATGCAAGAATGAATTGATGGTTTCACCGCATGATACATGTGCTTACATGACACACACTGCATTTTATTGTCTACATTTTGTGCTTATATTTTGAATTGAAGAAATGATACTAAACATTTGGAATGCCTAAATTGCAATATGTGATTGTTTTGTTGGCCTTTTATGCTAGAAAAAATATTTTACTGGAATTGGAAGTTGAAAGTCAAAATTTACTTGGACGGTTGTTTTGGTCATTTTGGTCTTCCTCATAAACATTTTGAAGCTTACAAGCTCACAACTACATGGGTTTAAAAATAAAGAAAAGATACAAGACATATCAATTTTTTTGAATTAATGGATCATTAATTGCACAATATCTACATCCATAGACAAGTTGTTTTACACTCTCATTAATTGGTCCTTTTTTGTCATGTTCATAATCCTTTCTCCCACAACTTACATATTCTTTGCATTAGCCATTCCAGTGATATCATTTGGAGAACAATTACAAAAGAGAATAGGTAAGAATTGCATACATATTGAGTTGGTTGGTCTTTCACATAAATACAGAGCTTTTGTAACGTCCCCTCCATTACGACTACGAAAAGCGAAGCACAATAGGTGTTAATTTTATTTTATTTTCATTAGGAAAATAACGTCAACACATGAATCATAACAACGCATAAAACTTGACATCATAATTAAAGAATTACAAGTGACACGCCATCAAAATAAAAGACGACACCAGGCCATCGCCTTAACATAAATAACAACGACTCAGTTCAACACATCACAATCAACTAAAGAAAAATATAAGTACTGATCAACCATATCATTGAAGAATAAAGAACTACCCAGCAAACCTATCATGCATGGTTAGGACCTCCAGGACACATAAGCAACACTCAAGCCTAGGATTCATCTAATTGATTTTGACCATTTAAGGTCTCAGGGTTGACGACTATTCTAAGGAACAAGGAGGTGTCTAGATCCCACTAATCCAATCAAGCCAAAATCAACTCGATCAATCAATCAATCCTAATCATCAATTATTCGTGGTGTAAGGGTAATCATCAACTTTATCAACATACATCAACATTTATTTCAAGGCGCGTGAGAAATAGAAATTCTAAAACAATCATACATCCACACAAATAAATGGCGCAAGGGTAATTGTCAGTTCATTTTCAAGACACAAGATTAAGAAAATTCATAACTGGTCATACATCATCATCTAATACACGGCGCAAGGAAATACAATAACTCAATCATCTATTCATTAAATATTCATTGTGTGCGAGTAACAATCAATTTATTTCATGGCGCAAGGAATCTAAGTACTCTATCAATCATACATCAATGTTGTTCATGGCGCAAGAGAATCTATCTACTCAATCAATCATACATCACATCATTTTAATGGAGCAACATGATATTCTACTAAAATTTATCATTTCGAAAGTAACAAAGGGTGTAAGGTAGTGAAAGGATAATTCATAAAGATAAAAGAAGCAAGAGCGCCATAAATATACATCATCACACAAGAGTCATAGTAAGATAACTTCCACATTAACTTTCATATTCATATGTATGGATTTTTAAAGGAAGATCATGTTTATTAACTTACCAACTTAATAACAACTCCAAAATTTAATTAGATGAGCCACAATCTAGAAAATGCACTTATATCCATCTAGTATTATATCCAAATATTTGATGAAAGGTTCTTTTGCATGAAGTCTTCTCACCATTATAGGGATGAAAATGATTAAGAAAATCCACTCTTAGTCTTGTAGATGAAGAATGTACTTGAATAGAAAATCCAAGGAAGAAAAGACATGATAAGAGACATTATTTTCAATACTTAGGATTAGATTTTCTTTTAAAAAGGGGAGATGCCAAAGGTTTGGATACCACTGAAGGATTACTATTCAACATACTAAAAGAACAAAAACCAAGGATTTATATTGAATGAACAATATCAATATATTTCGTTGAAATGACTTTACCTACTTTGAAATTGGTGAAGGAAGATGACGTGTGAAGGGATTATATGGATAACTTATTCAATTCCGTTCGCATGGTAGCTTCCATGGATGGGCACCGAATTAAAACCTTGTGACAGGAACGTCACTCAAGGCAACGATTTGATTGCAGCGAAATGCTATGACGAGAAACTACTAAAATGCAACGATTTGATATCAGTGAAATTCTATGACAAGAATCTACTAAAATGCAGCGATTTGATTGCAGCGAAATGTTATGACGGGAATCTACTAAAATGCAGCGATTGATATGGAAGAAAACCCTTGCTACAGAATAATCGCTAGGGTAAGGTACACTGAGCAATCCGAAATCCAACACGGGATGAGAAGGAAGATTGGCGCACTCAGCCACCTGATTCTGTCGACGGACTGAGATATGAGAGGGCGCAACTTCTTGGGTTTACACAGTTTAACTATGAAGTGAGTACAAGAATCTAAGGACCAATAATCAACACACAATGGGTATACTAAATCACGTACACAACCGCCCATTAGCTGGTTACAGAAATTCCACCCCGTCGTCAATGGGGGACCTGCATAATGCAATCTACTTCGAAGCTGCAATACAGGAGTGCTTCACGCTATAAACAGAAGGCAAGGAAAACGTAATCATGTGCCCTATATTTACGCATGTGAGTTCCGATAAAATGACTGTATCTCATAGTCATAGTGGCTTAGAGAATTTCAGAAAAATCAGAGACATACCCGTGCCAAAAACCAACAACCTGTACGTATAGTTATTGATTAAAAAAAGAATCCTTAGGAAGTAAACACACACAGCTCATACAGGTCCAACCTAGCGAGCATTTAGCATGGACAATTACGTAAAGGGATTTTGCATACACAAGTGAAAATGATTTGGGCTAGAAGCTTTCAGAGGAATTTTTAAACCCTATTCACAGTTTAATTTCCAATAATATTAATCACATAATAATCCATGTAATAGCCCCCAATAGAACTAAGGCCTAGATACCGGATGTTAAGGTGCGCTCAGAGAATTTGTTTTTAGTACAATTTGATATCAAATTTTCATTGACTCATGGCAATTTGCAATTAAACTCATTACAATCAATCTTACCAAAATTACAAATCGAAAACAAAATACCGTAACTGGCGATGAAGGAAATGGAGATGTTCTTCAGCAGCACTGGCGCTCCATCCGAATTCCTGCTCGCTAATCTATGAGACTTCACCGGTACCTCCTAGCCAACGCTAGGGGTACTCTTCTTCCCCCTTATCCCCGCTAGGCGCAAAGGGGCCACGCACACACCCAACCAAAATCCTCTAGCTCTTAGCTCACATCGCAAGGTAGAGCCGCCACTTTCTCTCAAACTGGGTATCCCAACTCTCACAAGTAAAACCAGTCAAAAAATCTGCAGCATAAATTTACCCATAACCCCTTTCTGTTTTTTCTCATAGAGGCCATTTGTTTTATAGGAGTTTCCTTCATGACACATTCGTTTTCACAATTAATTCACTTTTTAAAATAATTAATTAAGAATTATTTCCCCCTTACCCATAACCCCTTTGTGTTTTTTCTCATAGAGGCCATTTGTTTTATAGGAGTTTCCTTCATGACACATTCGTTTTCACAATTAATTCACTTTTTAAAATAATTAATTAAGAATTATTTCCCCCATACACTTGTCACCCTCTCCATAAGTTGCACCAGAAAATTCCTTAATTTATTTTTAGTAAAAATCAATTTCTCTCACCCTTCCTAAAAACAATCCTTAAATCACTCCTAGTTGTCTCTTTAATCCCCTTATTTCCAATTAATGATTGACACCTTACCAAATATGAGTTGAGTTAAAATATGAATCTTCTTCTAGTTAGACTAGCGTTAACTAGACTCTAGATTCCTTTCTATGCTTACACATTCTTTTATGCTTTATTTATTTCTTATATTAAATTCTAATTTGTTATTTTGATCCCATTGGCTATTGGTGGCCACCCACCTATTCCAATTGGCTCCTCTTGTCCATTTTTAGTTCAACATGTTCTTTTGAACTTCTTTGTAATTGTAGGTTTACACTTCTGGGGATGTTTAAATCCCTACACATCTTCCAGGTGGATATTGGTAGCCTCTCACCTAATCCAACTGGCTTATTTTGTATATTTTCATGTCAGTACATCTTGTTGTACTTCCAAGGCCATTTTGGAGGCCTAAATAGTGTTTTCTTGACTCACCACAATCAAACTATAGATGGAGTCAAAGTTTTATGGATAAATATGTAGTTCTCTAAAATACCTTTCCAACGGGCTATCTCGCGCCTAAAACGAAGTTCATATGCAAAAGTTATGACCCCAGGAAGTTGAGGTATCAACTTACCCATAGGGGCCCACATGACTTTTGACGTTTCACCTCTTAGGGTTAGATTTTTCGATGTCTAGGGTTTTGGCATTCATGAGTAATATCAAAAAGGCCTTTAGAGCCTCATTGTAATTAATTGTGCATAGATGGATGCGCATAACAGCCGCATCTCTTCTAAGAGATAACTACCACCATTCGAGCAAGTGTTTCAGTTCTACAGTTTTACAGTTTCAACCTATTTCATTATTCAATAGAATATATTGTTCACTTGATATTTTTGTTATTCTTCATATCTTCGCGTTTATTGTATTCAGTCTGTTAATTAGTTTGTTCCGCTCCTAAATCTGGATCAGTGATATCAGAGCAATCTGATCTTCCTTTATTTTTCTTCGTGCATGTCACCAACAAGATCTGGGTACAAGAAGTTGGGACTTGAACCAATCAATCCATTGCAAGATCAGTCGCGCCGAGCCCAACAAAACCCATGGGGGACAAAAAGAAAGATGATGGAGCAGGAGATCCTATTAAAATGTTGCTCGAGGAAGCCCTCACACGACAAAGGAACGAAATGATGGACAACTTCGCACAAATCCTTTGACGACTACCCACAGGGGAAGCATCTTCATCAAGCGGCCATGCAACCCCCTTCAAGGTATAGGTAAATTTTGATATTCGATTATTTGAAGGACTGATAGATGTAGATGTTGTAGATAAATGGTTGAATCTGCTCGAAGGGTATTTTTCAGTCCACAATTTTTTCGATAGGGAAAAGATCACGTTTTCACTCCTCAAGGTCATTCCCCATGTTAAATACTGATGGGATACTTACTCTAAGCAAAAGGCCATAGAGGTATTTGCAATGTTTGTGGTGTCCCCTACATGGGATTCCTTCTGGAACACCATTAAATAACAATACTACCATGTTGGAAGCTACGAGGACCTATACACCAGATGGACCACCCTATGTTAAGAAAGGGACCAGACAGTACCAGATTTCACTAATACTTTCCATACCCTGCACACCAAATTGGGTATCAAAGACTCTAAGAATCATCTAGTAATCAAATACTATTTTTCTTTGCATAGATACATTCCAAGAGAAATGGAGTTTCTGGACATCGCCTCATTGGGAACGGATTATAGATACATTGTCAAGACCGAGCAAAAATTTAAGCATAAAAGGAGATAGTTTGGATTTGCAAAACCCTCGCAGCTGAAGCAGGGAAAAAGAGGCCCCAACCCACAAAACAAGGGACCAAATCGATATGGTCGCCCTCAAGACAACCAGTCCAAGCCGCAACACAAGAAGGACAATGAGAAGATGAAGAAGGAAATGGGAAAATGGTGTGAGTACTATCAAATCCCTTGGCACATTACCGAAGAATGCTGCTCCAATTAGTCACTCATGGCCGAAATGAAGGACTTTGAGTCAGAGGTTGATTCTGATTCCAAAAAAAATCCTGAAGGAGGGAAGTGGATTATTGATGTTGAACCTAGTGCCACTGTCCCTACCACCAAATATTTTCCAAGCAAACCAAAAGAACCAGAGGAAGGGGAATGCCTCTTTCACTCGCATATGTGGATCAAGGGGTCTTTGCTTCATTTCAATGTCGATAACAAAGCCTTAAACAAAATCATAGTCAGGAACCCACCAGGTTCTCATTGAACCAATTGATGTATGGAAGACAACCTTCAAGTCTAAATAAGGTCTCTTGGAATGGATAGTCATGCCCTTTGACTTAACAAATGCACCAACCACTTTTATGAGGTTGATTGATGATGTATTGAGACCCTTCACCAACTCCTTTGTGGTGGTATATTTGAATGACATCCTCATATTCAGTAGAATGTGAGAGGAGCACATGCGACATATTCAATAGGTTTTGAGCACTCCGCGGCAACACAAGCTATATGCCAACTTGGAAAAATACTATTTTGGCATGAACATGGTCCAATACTTGAGCTACATTATTGATGAGCATGGGGTACATGTTGATCAAACTAAAATCCAAGTCATCCATGACTATCCAACCTGGACTACACTGACCGAGCTTCAGAGCTTCTTGGGACTAGACAACTTCTATTGACTGTTCGTGTTGGGATTCTCCCATATTGCATGGGCCCTCAGCGAGGTGACCAAGGGAAGTGGCAGGGCCAAGTTTGTGTGGGGGAAGGAACAAAAACAAGCAATCAATGATCTAAATCATCGCTTGTTATCAACTCTAGTACTCTCCTTTCCCGATCTGCAACAACCATTCGAGATTGAGACCGATGCATTTGACTATGTTGTGGGTGCAGTTCTCACTCAACATGGTCATCCGATGGCATACCATAGTGAGAAATTCTCAGATACTATCTTGAAATACCCCACCTATGACAAGGAAATGTATTCCATTGTACAAGTCTTTCGTCAATGGAAACATTACATTCTGGGAAAGGATATGATCATACACACTGATCACAAGCCTCTGCAGTTCATACAAACACAGGGTAAATTACATAATGACCACTATCAGATATGGTCCACCTACCTGCAACAGTTCCATCTCAACATCAAGTATAAGATAGATATCTCAAATCGTGTCGTGGACTGCCTCAGTCGACCTCTTGTGGCTGCACTCACCACTGTGCACCATGCTTGTGGACATGAAGCATCTGAGTGGCCCGAACTTTATCAGCACGATCCAGACTTTGACACCACTTATCAGCTCTTAGGTACATGCGTGACTGTCATCAATTTTCACATTCAGGATGGACTATTATGCCACATGGGCCATCTCTGTGTTCCTACAAGAGAGCGTGCAAAGATGATTTGGGAAGCCCACTATAGTCAGATGGCAGGGCATTTTGGCATGGAGAAAACTGTGGTCATTCTTCAGAAACATTTTTATTGGCCAAAACTTTGATAGGACGTCAACAAGTATATCAGATATTGCATTATCTGTGCCATTTCAAGCTAGCCATCAAGAAGAAAGGATTATACACCCCTCTTCCTACTCTCGAGAGGCCTTGGCAATCCATCTTGATGGATTACATGCCTAGCCTTTCGTCCATCAAGAACGACATTGATTGTGTATTTGTGGTGGTTGATCAATTTTCGAATATGGCCATTATCGCAATATGCAAGAAGAGCATCACAACGACAAATACTTTCAATCAATTCTTCGAACGGGTGTGGTTCCATTTTGGGATACCATAGAACATCACCTCATATCGAGACAACAAGATCCTCAACACATTTTGGTCAAGTCTCTAGTCACTGTTGGATACCAAGCTCACTAAATCCACTGCTTTCCACCCCCAAACCAATGGACATACATAGGTTATGAATCCGATGATTGTACACATCCTGCACATGTACAACTCTAAGAATCCACATACATGGGATGAGATTCCTTCCTTTTAACATAGCTACAACAGGGCTCTCCATAGCTCCACCGACCATAGACCAGTTCAGGTGGGGCTGGGATTCCAACCCTTGGGTCCCATTTATGTTGCATTACCTCTTGCAACCACACATGCCACATATTCCTATGTTTAGATAAAAAGGCTGACAAAGCCACTAGATTCATCGAGAGGATTCAACACATCCACCAATAGGTCCATGAGATTTTGCAAAAATCCAATGCTAAGTACAAGCAATGTCATGGTCAACACAGGGTACCACACTAGTTTCAAGTTGGCGAAAAATTATTGTACATTTGTAGAAGGAGCGTCTCATAGGGTTGCATCAAAAGCTTCACCCACTTCGCTATGGGCCTAACACTATCACCAAGGTCGTGGGTAGCAATGATTTTGAGATCAACACTCCACACTTCCTTGGCTTGCACCCAGTGTTCAATGTGGACCTCCTTCGACCATATTTTCCACCATTATTGGACACCTCAGAGATTGCAGAACAACTGACACCCATAGAGCTCAACCCTGACTGCATGGAACAAGAATCCACTAGTCAGATCGTTGACACATAGTTCAAGGGCACTCGCTTGCAAAGGATCTAGATTTATCACATTGTCAAGGCAGGGAAACTCCTCCACCAAGGCAAGTGGCTCACCCAGGGCCAAATCCAATAGAAGTTTCCTCACCTGATGGGCGAACTAAACACAATGGATACCATTGCTTCCTAAGGGGGGAGGATTGATCCAGTTGGATATTGGTAGCCACCTACCTATTCCAACTGACTCCTCTTGTCCAATTTTAGTTCAAGACGTTCTTCTGTACTTCTTTGTAATTGTGGGTTCTACACTTTTGGGGCTATCTGAATCCCTACACATATTCAAGGTGGATATTGGTGGCCTCTCACCTAATCCAACTGGTTTATTTTGTATGTTTTCATGTCAACACATCTTGTTGTACTTCCAGGGCTTTTTTGGAGGCCTAAACAATGTTTTCTTGGTATCCACAGTCCAACCATAGATGGAGTCAAAGTTTTATAGAGAAATGTGTAGTTCTCTGAAAGACCTTTCCAACGGGATATCATGCACCTAAAACGGAGTTCATATTCAAAAGTTACCACCCCAGAAAGTTGAGGTACCAACTTACCCATAAGGGCCCACATTAATTTTGACATTTCACCTCCTAGGGTTAGGTTTTTGGATGTCTAAGGTTTTGGCATTCATGAGTAATATCAAAAAGGCCTCTAGAGCCTCATTTTAATTCATTGTGCTCAGACGGATGTGTGTAGTAGCCACATCTCTTCTCAGAGATAGCTACCACCATTCAATCAAGTGTTTCAGTTCTGTAGTTTTACAGTTTCAACCTATTTCATTATTCAATAGAAGATATTGTTCACTGGATAATTTTGTTATTCTTCATATCTCTGTGTTTATTGTATTTAGTCTGTTAATCAGTTCGTTTTGCTCCTAAATCCAGGTCATATTTTCTACACACATTTGTTTTGTCTTGATTCTTTAGATTTATTTCATCTCTTTTAAATTCTTGAATTGATTTACCATTTCCCTATTTTATTTAAATTGTAAATTCCATTTTAGTAATATCACCAAGCTTTAGACTTAGGCTTAAATTCAACTAGGCTTAGACTTTCATTTGGGTTTAAAATTAATAATTCCAATCCTTAATTAATTATTTAAATCTGATACCTTTTAAAGATTTTACAAGGTGTAAAAATTCACTCAAGGTTTTTCTAGGCCACCTAGATTCATTGACTCAAGAGTTACTTCCACGACGTTCCATTCAAGATGCACACATTTCTCCAAGGGTGCCACTCTCCTTTGAC
>JASDQU010105159.1:32268-45919 GCA_032191745.1 Picea mariana
CTAGTAGTGAGCTCACTTGAGTTTCCTAGTAGAGAGATTCTTTTTTTCTTGTGCCAGAGAGACTGATAAATGAATGGGATGCCTGATGGACATAGAGCAGTGAAGGGATACATTCCTTGGGTTGGAAAGTTTGAGAGGGAGAGAGTTGGTGGAAAATCGGGATAGTCGTAGGAGAGAGTTGTGAATGCACTGTGGGAGACCACCCTCTTTTGTGGATTGCTAGCCCCAACTCAAGGGTGACTTGGTATTGATATTTGGAACAAAAAATCTATGGTTGGGTGTAACGTTCATCCCAAGCAGCTGGTTGCACAACTATTTTTAAAATATAAGTGTTTTGTCCTATTTCTATGTTGCATTATGAGTTTAATTTTTGTGTATTAACTTTCTATTTGAAAACCATTTATATGTTGTTGTGATAAGTTATTTAAATTTCATTCATGTCATTTTTAGCATGTTGTATATGCATTTAATTATGATATCAGATAGTATTTAAATTCATGTGTAATTCGTAGCTGGTAAGCTACATGAATTTAGTTAGCAAAAAAAGTTATGTTTTATATGTTTTCCACGTAGTAATGATCCAAGGTTTAGCTGGGGGTCATCACATTTAGTGGAACTACCTTATGTTGGATATTATAAGGGGATTCCTTAAAATGCATCTGCTCATCTTATGAATCTAGAAGAATAGAGATTGTGCAAAGAGGAAATAGTAGACCTGCTATAAAAGGGGTTGATAGAGAAAATTAGGAGTCCATGGGCATGTCCAACATGTTATGTTAATACGCATTCAAAGAAAAAAAGGGGGAAACCAAGATTAGTCCTAAACTATAGAAAGTTGAACAAATCCCTAATGCCTATCATGTATCCTTTGCCAAACAATGAAGCAATTCTAGCTTAAATTAGGAATTGCAATGTTTTTTCCAAGTTTGATCTGAAGTTTGGTTTTGTCAAGTACGAATTTGTCGTAAAGATAGATTTAAAACAATATTTGTATATCCCCATGGATAATACCAATGGAAGGTCATGTCATTTGGCCTAACCAATGCCCCTTCTGAATTCCAAAAGAGAATGGAACACATTATTTGAGATCTTACATTCCTAATTATTTATATAGATGACATATTGGTTTGGTCTAAATATTTACAAGAACATAAAAAACACCTAGAGTAATTTTTTGAGAGATTTTATTATAATGGGGTTGGTGCTCTCTCCTACCAAGATGGAAATTGAAAAGCATAGGTTGAATTTCTTAGATTGTATGTGAAGCAAGGTGAAACTTCTTTACAACCTCATATGTTGCAGAACCTCAATAATTTTCCTTATGTCATCATGAAAAAGAATCGATTGTAGAGATTCTTAAGTTCCCTAAATTATATCAAAAAATTCTACAAAGAACAGTCCAAGTATACAACCATTATGTATCAAAAGTTAAAGAAGACTCCAATCCCCTGGAACCAAAAAATGATATAACCAATCAAAAGAATAAAATTTAAACTTGATTCTTTATGAGCTCTCCATATCCCATTATGACAAGGAGAGTTTATCCTCTTGACAGATGCTTTTGATGAAAATTGGGCAAGATTTCTAATTTAGAAAATTGGAAAAATAGGAAAGGATATACATGTAGACTCCATGTACTTCTAAAGGTGTTTAACTCAAGTACCCTTCTCGTCACAAAGAGATATTAGTAGTCAATATTTCTATAGCTAAATTCATATTGTTTTTAAATACAATACATTTGACTGTTAGGATTGATCTCAAACATATGCCTAACATGTTGAAGCATTGAAAACAATTAGAACAAGGTAACAACTATATTATCAGGTGGAAATTGTGGTTGGATAGTTTTGATTTTGATTTCCAAATTGAACTTGGGAGAAATAAGTGCCTTGCTGACATGCATATGAGGGAATATAGTCCCAAATTAAAAGATGACATGGAGGTGAAATATGTGAAGGTATTAACCCATGAGTGGAAAGGAAAAAACCCCGGAGCAACCAAAGATCTTCCTAGAAATTTCTATAAGTAATTTTTTATTCAAGAAATTAGGCATTTCCCTATAGTCACTCATATCCTCAGTTTATGGGTATCAAAGTATAATTGTGTAAATAATTATGAATGTTTTAAGCACTGTCATCATCTAGTTCTATCAATTATAGAAGAAGGCCCAAATCAAGGGTAGAGTGTTTTGGAGTTCTTAGAACCATATCTCTCTTATAGAGATTGGTGTGAAATAAGTGAACTCATAAAAGATCATAGGAGTTTGTGAATAGTTTTTTAATGCAATCTTCTTATATCCCATTATGTTTAGTCAAATTGGTTCTCTCATCATAAAATAGAAGAAGGCCCAAATCAAGGCTAGAGTGTTTCGGAGTTCTTAGAACCATATATCTCTTATCGAGATTGGTGTGATATAGGTAAACTCATATAAAAGATCGTAGGAGTCTGTGAATAGTTTTTTAATGCAATGTTCTTATATCCTAATATGTTTGGTCAAACTGGTTCTCTCTCATCATGGAATAATTTTTTCAAAAAAAAAACTTCTAGGGAGACCAACATTATTTTCTTGCACATCTTCAAGCGAACATCATCACAAGAATGTAACGTAACATATGGTTTAAATTTCAAAGTTGGTTTTATGCGCTCTACCATTCAAGAATGGTCAAAGACTAGGGACTATGTTAAAGCTCTTAAATATGTTTTGTATTCACACTTCATGAGATTCTTTCTAGAATCACATGGACCCGTAATAATGGATCGAGCACTTTTCTAGAACGTATTTGTAGGTGTCCCACCAATGGCCCTAAAATATCTTTTGTTTGGATAATGACATGGAATACTACTTTTAAGATCATAATCTCGATCTTGGATATGGAAGCATCGATGAAGACTAAAGGAAGCGTACTAGGCCCTATACATAAAGTATTTTCAACCACTCTTGTTTTTGTGCCATATGTTTTGGCCCACTATTGTTTTTTTTTGGACGAAACTTGTAATTAAAGTAAGATGGTATTAGAAGTTTCCCAAAAAAATGAATCTATCTAGATGATCCTTTGATTTGTAACGCTTGGCATGAATCGGGAATCCCGACCCTAAGTGCAAATTGAGAAGCTCTCCTCATTTGTAGGCATCGAGAAGTTTGGAAAAAAAACTCTGAAAGAGTAATGAGTATCTAACATGGCTTAGGTATTCATAAAGCATGGTTATTCATACAGGTATTGTAATTTCCTTCCTGCTCATATAAGTCATTCTATCCTAGGGGAGAGAGTCCCTTAAGCTAGGATATCTGTATAGGAAGAATGTTTAAGATTTGTTTTTTTTTATTTTTGTGTTAGCTCTGCAGTCTTAAGATTTGTTTTTTATTTTTTTGTTAGCTTTGTAGTCTTAAGATATGGACCATATTAAGATATATTAAGATATGGACCATATTGAGGTATTCTAACTCTTAGTTTGGCACTTATTAGGATTGACAACTCCCAATTTTAGAGATATGGCTTATTTATAAATTTTTGAAAGATTAATAAAATAAAATTTTCGAAATATTGCTTATCATATTCAACAATGTTTGGAACCTATTATGGTTGTATAAAGTTATTATGTCATTGCAATGATCCAAGGAGAACATATGCAAGTAGTTGAGAAGTGATTGTTTTAATAGGAAAAAGTTGTTGAAGATATGACATCGAGGATCCCACACTCCACGACAAAGAGAAAGATAGGAAGACATGGATATAGTCCATAGTCACCGATGATTCCAGATCAAGTCGAAAATCAAATTACATTCTTATTTGATCTTGCCTAAATGCACATATATATAAAGTTATTTTGTAGTAGTATAAACTAAACAATATCTAGCACTTCAAGAAAATATTTTGGCATGTCCAATATAGTAGTAAGAAACTCTTACATTAATAATATATTGATTTATAACTATTAATACTCCCTTATTAAAATTTTATAATTAGTTACAATTTTTTTATCAATAATAATAAAAAAATACTTCATATATACATTTATGTAGTACTTCAACAGTGATGCCCTAGTGCTTGAATTAACAAGTTGGATAGATTAAAACCATGTAATTTACATAGTCCCACCTGCCCAATTGATTAGTGGACACTTCAAAGTTTCAATAAGAATTTTGGATGGACTAATTATTTTAGCCCAACAATGATTCTCAATGATTCTCTAGTCCATTCGTACATGCCATTATTTATAGTATTAATACTTCTCTCCTATTTTGTTTTGTATGAATTTTTTTTTTCATACTTTGTTTTCAAATATCATATTTTGTTGGAGTATCTCATTATTTTTTTTGGATTTTTCATTTAAAAAATCTTAAAAACATTTTTTTGTTTTTTTTCCAAATATTATATTTTGTTGGATTATTTTATTACCATATGACGTGATTTTAATGTAATTTCCTTCATCTTTATAATTATTACATTAATTTAAATTTACATTTTTAATTTATATATTATATATTTTTATTAAATTTAATAATTTCATAAAAAAAAATTCTAAATTTAATAAATATCATGTAACTTCATATAAATAATATTTATTTTTCCTTAAAAGGTTAAATTGTAATTGAAGTAAGATTTTTTTTATATAAAATTAAAATTAATTGTTAATAAAATACATAATCTCAATATTATTTAAGCTAAAATTATTTTTTAACTTAAATATTTTGATTATTAAAAAATATGTACATATTCTAGCTTG
Source organism: Picea mariana (assembly GCA_032191745.1). NCBI lineage: Eukaryota > Viridiplantae > Streptophyta > Pinopsida > Pinales > Pinaceae > Picea > Picea mariana. The sequence continues at coordinate 36,994 of JASDQU010105159.1, forward strand.
AATCAAAATCATTTAAATTATAATTAAAAAAAAAAACATTTAAAAATAAACCAATATTAAATGATTTCCACTCGCCACAATTTTTATCACCAATAGTTGCTCAAAAAATGAGGTTAGCGACAATATTTTACAATGAGTGGACAACGATAAAAATAAATTATAAATATTGAAAAAGAGGATACCATCATCCGACAAATTCCAAACACTTTTCATAAATATTTTAAAAATTTGTTTAGACAACAAAATGGTGAAAAAGTCCATACTTTATCATACCAACTCCAATATTTTATACCGTCAAATAAAACGATGTGCATGTGAATTATTAGTTTTAATAAAATTGGATGCTCACACTTTCCTAGAGATCTTAGATGTATGGTAGGTAATGCAAAGAAAAAGGGAATGGCAAATTTCAAAATCATAATTTAGGTTTTTTTATTTTGACCTTTGTGGTTATGATTGGACAAAGTTTGAAAAATACTATATTTTAGAGTTATTAAGTTATTTAATTAGAAAATTTTAAACATTTTTTTTACTTGCTGTACCAAATAAATTGATATTATAATTTAATATGTTTATCCTTAAACCAAACTTTGGATTTTTCACCATTTCAGCAATCACGTCTAATTGTTTATTTCATTACATGGAAATTTTCATACTATACACTAATGCTATGTAATTACATAGAAAAATCATATTCATCTCACAATTAACAAGTAGAGCTGCAAAGCAATAAGCCCATATCTAAATTGATATTATAATTTAATATGTTTATCCTTAAACCAAACTTTGGATTTTTCACCATTTCAGCAATCACGTCTAATTGTTTATTTCATTACATGGAAATTTTCATACTATACACTAATGCTATGTAATTACATAGAAAAATCATATTCATCTCACAATTAACAAGTAGAGCTGCAAAGCAATAAGCCCATATCTAAATTGATATTATAATTTAATATGTTTATCCTTAAACCAAACTTTGGATTTTTCACCATTTCAACAATCACGTCTAATTGTTTATTTCATTACATGGAAATTTTCATACTATACACTAATGCTATGTAATTACATAGAAAAATCATATTCATCTCACAATTAACAAGTAGAGCTGCAAAGCAATAAGCCCATATCTATAAGGAAGGGGTGTAACCAGGTTGAGTGTATTTCTTATTCAGGTTTGACAAAGGTTCTCGTCTTTCATGGATTATGGGATAAGAAAGTCATTCCATATCTCTGGATTGAGCTGAAGAATATGTCAAGTAATGTCCTTGAATATCTATCTAGATTCTTGAAAATGATTTGGTAAACGAAATATCATGATAGTGCCACCAAGTTCATAGTCGAGATTGTATATCAAGAGATTCTTGTGAGTGACAGAAGTTGTTTATATAGCAATAAATTCTTGTGAGTGATAGATCAGGGAAATGGAAAACCATGATAGTGCCACCAAGTTCATAGCCAAGTTTGTATAGAAAGATATTCTTGTGAGTGACTGAAGTGGACTTGATGTGATGTTCAAGGAAACTGACATAAAAAAACTTGTAAATCAAATCTTAAGAGATTTATCAATGCTAATTAAAAACTGAGATAAAAAAACTTGATTGATTTAAATATAAGACAAAAGAAAATGAAAAAAATCTAAAACTGAAAAGACTTTTATGTATTATGACTTTAGTTGCCCATCTTTATGTATCACCACTTTTTACATATGATGATAGCATTTTAATTCCCTGGAGGAATACAAAGCATTAGAATTATTTAATTAGAATATTTAAACAATTTTAAATTCATTTCCTTGCTGGAAAACAATTTAAAAGCATGAAATACACTATACCATTTAGTAACAATGTAAAGTATTGCTAAAACTTTAAAAAAATGGGAATGGATTGATTAAAGTGTAGTCATTTCTAATTATGTGTGGATGAAAATGGTTATCATAAATTTAATGTGAAGGATATATGTGAAGATTTGAAAATTCTAAATGAATATATTTTACAATCAAGTCTAATATGCATAGTCTACATAAATAAATTTTTTATATTTCTTTATGTGTTAAAGAATTACAATCTCATAAATTTTGATCTTATTATGTAGGATTAAGATTAGATACGGTATAGCTATGATTGTATGTTCATATTTCATTTAAATTGATTTTTTTTAACTGCCATGAATACTTATGCGGAATTACAATAAACCGTTAGAACTTGAACATGAAAATTTTGTTCATCGTTAGGAATTGATTCATATCGGAAAATTATAATTGTGTAAACCAATCATTGTTAGTGTTTTGTTTAATGTACCCTTAGATTGTAGATCCATTGATGATTGATCTATGCTTGTTGTTATCATTTTTAGCTTACTTTAAGATTTCGAGCCTGTGGAAATCCAATAGATCCATTGATGACTTATTTATGCCTGTTGTTATTATTTTTCTATTTTTGAGCTTACTTTAAGATTTTGAGTCTGTGGAAATCCAGCAGTCTTCTTGTCTTAACATCATTCAATGGAATTGTTAGTTCATCTCAAAAGTATGGAACCTATTAAGAACACGTGAGTTCTTTTGCCACATTCTATGACCTTTGCATTATTTGTGAATCTGTTTTTAATTTTTCAAGTCACATCATAAATTTAATTCAAATCCATCCAGTCCAAGCCTAAAATTTATGTGATGTAACAATATTTACTTGAAAAAATAAATGAATAAAGTGTCTCCAACACAAATCAGTCTCTGCGCAAACACATACAACAAGCATGCAATTCTTAACAACATGTCCATTAAGGTTGAGTAATGGAATGGAAAATTTTGGCATGGAATAGCAGGGCTAGTGCATACCACTGCCTTTGGGAAAAATAGTCCACAGGTCGATGAAATAGGACATAGGGAAAATGCCATCCATGAAGAAATGTGATTCCCATAACATGACACACATGAAAGTGAAATGTTGAATGCAACACGGTTGTTGGAAAAGAGAGGTCATAACAACCATGTCCCAAGTTCAAATCCTGTTGTATGTCTTCAGCTATGGAATCCAAGTAATTCTAGAAAATTCACATTACATTTTCTGGTTGAATCACACTATGGCTCATGACACATTGGCTCCCCTTCATCTTTAGCCAATTTTCTTCCCAAATGTAGATTTGACCCCATAATTTCTCTAGAGTAGCTTATTATGATATGTATAGAACATGTTTCAATGTTAGGGATTGTAATTGGTTGTTTACTTTAGATCCCAATGCTATTAGGGATTGTAACCAACTTTTCTCTGGGCTTGTTGTTGTTGCTCACTACAACTTCAATGGTGTTTGTCATCTAGTTCCTCTACTTCCCTTTCCATTGATATCATTCATTCAATTATTTTTCCATGCAGGTCTTGAAATCATATGTCCATTTTCATTATATTCAACAATGATGTGAATTTGGAAAATTACTGAAACATTAGGAGTTTTGAATTTTGAATAAAAAGAATTCCCTTTATACAAGGGAACACAATTCGACCTATAATTATACAATTTTGTTGTCGGCCTGTAATTATACAATTTTATTGAAACCTTAGGAGTTTTGAATTTTGACATCTAGAGGGAGATCCAAGTTGTGTCGTGTATCTAATATAAATCCTTTTAGATATTGTCTATGTTCGGTTTTTTAATCTCTGTAGTTATTGAGGCTTTAACAAATACGTTGGAATATTGTCCAAAACATTCCTTATAACAATGTAGTTGTCATCACATTCCTTATAGCAATGTAGTTGTCATCACAGTTGCTTGATTTCCATATAGGTGTTTATGTTCTATGTTACTTTCTTAATCCATTTATCCATATTTGAATTGCTGAAGAAAATAATTTATATTCATCTTCTACTTGTTACTTCTTCAAATGAAGGAAACTTTTGTCCCATTCCAAGGTATCAAGAATTATTTGAAAGGAAGATTATTGTGTTACATGCAATAATGAATTGATGGTTTCACCGCAGGATACATGTGCTTACATGACACACACTGCATTTTATTGTCTACATTTTGTGTTTATATTTTGAATTGAAGAAATGATACTAAATATTTGGAATGCCTAAATTGCAATATGTGATTGTTTTGTTGGCCTTTTATGCTAGAATTTTTTTTTTACTGGAATTGGAAGTTGAAAGTCAAAATTTACTTGGACGGTTGTTTTGATCATTTTGGTCTTCCTCATAAACATTTTGAAGCTTACAAGCTCACAACTACATGGGTTTAAAAATAAAGAAAAGATACAAGACATAACAATTTTTTTGAATTAATGGATCACTAATTGAAAAATATCTATATCCATAGACAAGTTTTTTTACACTCTCAATAACTGGTCCTTTTTTGTCATGTTCAGAATCCTTTCTCCCACAACTTACATATTATTTGCATTAGCCATTCCAGTGATATCATTTGGAGAACAATTACAAAAGAGAATAGGTATGAATTGCATACATAATGAGTTGGTTGGTCTTTCACATAAATATAGAGCTTTTGTAACGTCCCGTCCATTACAACTACGAAAAGCGAAGCATAATAGGTGTTAATTTTATTTTTTTTGCATTAGGAAAATAACGTCAACACATGAATCATAACAACGCATAAAACTTGACATCATAATTAAAGAATTACAAGTGACATGCCATCGAAATAAAAGATGACACCAGGTCATCGCCTTAACGTAAATAACAATGACTCAGTTCAGCACATCACAATCAACTGAAGAAAAATATAAGTATTGATCAACCATATCGTTCAAGAATAAATAATTACCCAGCAAACCTATCTTGCATGGTTAGGACCTCCAAGACACATAAGCAACACTCAAGCCTAGGATTCATCTTATTGATTTTGACCATTTAAGGTCTCAAGGTTGGTGACTGTTCTAAGGAACAAGGAGGTGTCTAGATCCCACTAATCCAATCAAGCCAAAATTAAGTAGATCAATCAATCAATCCTAATCATCAATTATTCATGGTGTAAGGGTAATCATCAACTTTATCAACATACATCAACATTTATTTCAAGGCGCCTGAGAAATAGAAATTCTAAAATAATCATACATCCACACAAATAAATGGTGCAAGGGTAATTGTCAGTTCATTTTCAAGACACAAGATTAAGAAAATTCATAACTGATCATACATCATCATCTAATACACGGCGCAAGGAAATATAATAACTCAATCATCTATTCATTGCGTGCGAGTAACAATCAATTTATTTCATGGCGCAAGGAATCTAAGTACTCTATCAATCATACATCAATGTTGTTCATGGCGCAAGAGAATCTATCTACTCAATCAATCGTACATCACATCATTTTAATGGAGCAACATAATATTATACTAAAATTTATCATTTTGAAAATAACAAAAGGTGTAAGGTAGTGAAAGGATAATTCATAAAGATAAAAGAAGCAAGAGCGCAATAAATATACATCATCACACAGGAGCCATAGTAAGATAACTTCCACATTAACTTTCATATTCATATGTATGGATTTTTAGAAGAAGATCATGCTTACTAACTTACCAACAAGCTTCAAAATTTAATTAGATTAGCCACAATCTAGAAAATGCACTTATATCCATCTAGTATTATATTCAAATATTTGATGAAAGGTTCTTTTGCATAAAGTCTTCTCACCATTATAGGAATGAAAATGATTAAGAAAATCCACTCTTAGTCTTGTAGATGAAGAATGTACTTGAATAGAAAATCCAAGGAAGAAAAGACATGGTAAGAGACATTATTTTCAATACTTAGGATTAGATTTTCTTTTAAAAAGGGGAGAGCCCAAAGGTTTGGATACCAGTGAAGGATTACTATTCAACATAGTAAAAGAACAAAAACCAAGGATTTATAATTTCGTTGAAATGACTTTACCTACTTTGAAATTGGTGAAGGGAGATGACGTGTGAAGGGATTATATGGATAACTTATTCAATTCCGTTCGCATGGTAGCTTCCATGGATGGGCAGCGAATTAAAACCTTGTGACAGGAACGTCACTCAAGGCAACGATTTGATTGCAGCGAAATGCTATGACGAGAATCTACTAAAATGCAACGATTTGATATCAGTGAAATTCTATGACGAGAATCTACTAAAATGCAGCGATTTGATTGCAGCGAAATGTTATGACGGGAATCTACTAAAATGCAGCGATTGATATGGAAGAAAACCCTGAGGGAACCTTCCTACAGAATAATCGCTAGGGTAAGGCACACTGAGCAATCCGAAATCCAACACGGGATGAGAAGGAAGATTGGCGCACTCAGCCACCTGATTCTGTCGACGGACTGAGCTATGAGAGGGCGCAACTTCTTGGGCTTACACAGTTTAATTATCAAGTGAGTACAAGAATCTAAGGACCAATAATCAACACACAATGGGTATACTAAATCACGTACACAACCGCCCATTAGCTGGTTACAGAAAAATTCCCCCCGGTCGTCAATGGGGGACCTGCATAATGCAATCTACTTCGAAGCTGCAATACAGGAGTGCTTCACGCTATAAACAGAAGGCAAGGAAAACGTAATCATGTGCCCTATATTTAGGCATGTGAGTTCCGATATAATGACTGTTTCTCATAGTCACAGTGGCTTAGAGAATTTCAGAAAAATCAGAGACATACCCGTGCCAAAAACCAACAACCTGTATGTATAGTTATTGATTAAAAAAAAAATCCTTAGGAAGTAAACACACACAGCTCATACAGGTCCAACCTAGCGAGCATTTAGCATGGACAATTACGTAAAGGGATTTTGCATACACAAGTGAAAATGATTTGGGCTAGAAGCTTTCAGAGGAATTTTTAAACCCTATTCACAGTTTAATTTCCAATAATATTAATCACATAACCAACAAGATTTGGGTACAAGATGTTGGGACTCGAACCAATCGATTCACTGCAATATCGGTCGCGCCAAGCAAAACAAAACCCATGGGGGACAAAATCAAAGATGATGGAGCTGGAGATCCTATTAAAATGTTGCTCGAGGAAGCCCTCGCGTGCGACAAAGGAACGAAATGATGGACAACTTCGCACAGATCCTTCAACGACTGCCCACAGGAGAAGCATCTTCATCAAGTGGCCATGCAACCCCCTTCAAGGTACAGGTAAATTTTGATATTCCATTATTTGAAGGACTGATAGATGCAGATGTTGTAGATAAATGGTTGAATCTGCTTGAAGGGTATTTTCGGTCCACAATTTTTTTGATAGGGAAAATATCACTTTTTCACTCCTCAAGGTCATTCCCCATGTTAAAGATTGATGGGATACTTACTCTGAGCAAAGGGCCATAGAGGTATTTGCAATGTTTGCGGTGTCCCCTACATGGGATTCCTTCTAGAACACCATTAAATAATAATATTACCATGTTGGAAACTACGAGGACCAGTACACTAGATGGACCACCCTATGTTAAGAAAGGGACCAGACAGTACCAGATTTCACCAATACTTTCTATACCCTGCACACCAAATTGGGTATCGAAGACTCTAAGCATAATCTGGTGCTCAAATACTACGGTTCTTTGCATAGATACATTCAAAGAGAAATGCAGTTTCTAGACATCGCCTCATTGGGCACGGATTATAGATACGTTGTCAAGACCGAGCAAAAATTTAAGCATAAAAGGTGATAGTTTGAATCTGCAAAACCCTCACAGCCGAAGCAGGGAAAAGGAGGCCCCAACCCACAAAACAAGGGACCAAGTCGATATGGTCTCCCTCAAGACAACCAGTCCAAGCCACAACACAAGAAGGGCAATGAGAAGACAAAGAAGGAAATGGGAAAATGGTGTGAGTACTATAAAATCCCTTGGCACAACACCTAAGAATGCTGCTCCAAGCAGCCACTCATGGTTGAAATGAAGGACTCTGAGTCAGAGGCTGATTCTGATTCCAAAACAAATTTTGAAGGTGGGAAATGGATTATTGATGTTGAACCTAGTGCCACTATCACTACCACCAAATATTTTCCAAGCGAACCAAAAGAAACAGAGGAAGGGGAATGCCTCTTTCACTCGCATATGTGGGTCAAGGGGTCTTCGCTTCATTTCATTGTCGATAACAGAGCCTTAAACAAAATCACAGTCAGGAACCCACCAGGTTCTCATTGAACCAATTGATGTATGGAAGACAACCTTCAAGTCTAAATAAGGTCTCTTGGAATGGCTACTCATGCCCTTTGGCTTAACAAATGCACCAACCACTTTTATGAGGTTGATTGTTGATGTATTGAGACCCTTCACCAACTCCTTTGTGGTGGTATATTTTGATGACATCCTCATATTCAGTAGAACGTGAGAGGAGCACATGCGACATATTCAATAGGTTTTGACCACTCCACGGCAACACAATCTATATGCCAACTTGGAAAAATGCTCTTTTGGCATGAACATGGTCCAATACTTGGGCTACATTGTTGATGAGCATGGGGTACATGTTGATCAAGCTAAAATCCAAGTCATCCGTGACTGGCCAACCTGGACCACATTGACCGAGCTTTAGAGCTTCTTGGGACTAGCCAACTTCTACTGATGGTTCGTGCTGGGATTCTCCCATATTGCATGGGCCCTCAGCAAGGTGACCAAGGGAAGTGGCAAGGCCAAGTTCATGTGGGGGAAGGAACAAAAACAAGCATTCGATGATCTGAATCATTGCTTGTTCTCAACTCCAGTACTCTCCTTTCCTGATCTGCAACAACCATTCAAGATTGAGATCGATGCATCTGACTATGTTGTGGGTGCAGTTCTCACTCAGCATGGTCATCCGATGGCATACCATAGTGAGACACTCTCAGATACTATCTTGAAATACCCCACCTATGACAAGGAAATGTATTCCATTGTAGAAGTCTTTTGTCAATGGAAACATTACATTATGGGAAAGGATACGATCATACACAC
>JASDQU010105160.1:10666-30241 GCA_032191745.1 Picea mariana
TTGATAAAATTAATGATGAAATATGATTGACATTGCTATGATCCCGAGGACTAATGAGCCCATGGAGGGTGAAGTTTTTGATGTGCAGGACCATGCCAGACAGACAGGTACCAAGTGGACCGGTACACATGGGGAAATGATTAGTTCGGACCTCCATGGGGCTGAAGAGCCCATCAGATGGTTGTTGGGACCTCATCAGGGGTAGAGATAGGACAATGATTGATCAAGCCTTTGCACGAGAGAAGAAGGAGGACATTTCCATCTAGGATGCCTTGGCTGAGCCCATCCCAGGGGGATTGACCCACTACAAGTGGAACATGTGCTTTCTGATGCCCCAGGACATCATCTAGGAACCATGATGTCACCTCCAGTGAGTGGCACCTTGACAGAGCATTTTGGCACATGTGGCAGAGCTTGGAGGCCTAGTGAGGGCCAATGTTTGTCTTCTAGTGTTGTATTTTGCCCTAAAAAGGGCCAACGTCTCCCTCAAAAGGGCCGGACGTCTTGCTTATTGCTCACTTAGGGTTTTATTTAGTAGTTTTATGTAAAATAGTATGATTTTTAGTTATCATCCTTGTCGGCTGTTTTAATGACCTAATTTTAATTAAGGGTCATTGGATGATATAAATTAAGGATGTTTTCCCTCATTTTGACATAACACAATTCACTCACACAAGTGAGATCTTATTTTTGTGCCCTTCTTGGGTAGATTTGTTGTCTAAGTGAGGTGCACTTGCTATTGGAGGGATATTTTTGGCATTTTTTGGCATTTCTCTCAAGGAAGGTTTACAACTAGGGTTTGCTTATGTTCTTCTTCATGATATGTAAGTGAATTTTCTTACAAAACTTCTTAATTGAATGGTTGTAGGTGTAATTTTCTTGCATTTTCTTATTATATTGTTGATTTAAAACCCCAGGTAACAAGCACACAAGTAGGTCATTGTTACATGTTCCCTTGAAGAGAGATATTTTTCAGCCATTGAAGGAGAGAGATTAAGCCTAGCCTTTGCTACACTTATTTTTTTTTCTTCCCTTGAGCTAGCGTTGAAGTTTATAGGTTGAAAGAAGGAGACGTCCTAGGCCTAGGTTACCTACACCTAGGGTTTTCACCTTCTAGGGTTTGAAAGCCTTATATTTGCAACACTTTCTCCCTTAGACTTATTCTTTAGGCTAGCCATTTTGCCAAGTTGATTTAGAGAAGGAGGAAAGAGCACGAGGCCTTGCTTAAGAAACACCAGAGTGAGCCTCTTTCCCCTAGGTTTTTGATTCTAGGGCCCTGCCTTTGTAGCACCATAGAACCCTACCTTCTAGTCTTTAAGTCATCATCCTTCCAAAATATTGTGCCCTTTACTTGTCTGACTCCATATACCCTAAGGCACTTATATTTTACCTCCAACGTTGAAGCTTTAGTGTACAAAACTACTTTCAAAACTAAATTTTCAAACCCTAACTAACAAACTAACCTATTTAGGGCTGACATCACAGCTGGATATTTCATATTGACGTAGAAAAAGTGTAATATAAGCAATTAAAGGATGAGTTGAAGAATTTATTGAGCAAGTTGTTGATTGGACATATTGTTGGCTTAGTCATCTTGATAGATATTGATGAATTGATTCTCTTTCATGGTTAATTAACAAAACATTGAATTCATTTTATACCTATTGCATTGCTTATTGAATAACATCAGATAGTCATTAAAGTACTAACCCTTTGATTTATAGCCTACATACATATATATTGTGTTACTGTTGTCTTTTTCCAAGCAGGTGTTTTCAATAGGGCATACACTCCTTTTATTGGTTGATTAGTCGGACTGTCTAACATTGGTGGTAACCTGTGAGGAGGGAACTCTAAAACTTGACCTTATATCTTATGCCTCTTCAAACCCCAGGTTACCGGGGATGTCTCCCTTGGGCTAAACTCCCTAAATAAAAAGAACCTCCCCATCGAGGTGACATTGGGTTGGGAAGGTTCCTGTTACGCCAGTTTGATCTTTATCCTTTAGCCTATGACCTAAACTACAAACTGTGCGATAACATGCACCATGCGACTAAGTATCTCATGTCGTCTATTTTTCCAGTGAGCCGAGAAATTCAACATCAATGGTTATTCTGTCTTCCTGTCATCCCTCTCGAGGTTCTGGTACAATTTCATTAGAAGCTAGAGAAGATACTTCGCCTAGGCTTTCCTCCTGGGTGATTACAACCAAAGTTATGTGTGAAGCCTTTGAGCCTTCATCATCATCATCATCATAATATATAGTGATTAGATCCACAAGAATGGCAGGAAACCCTATTCCTCTTGATAGTACTGCTAGCCTTTGCTGAACTGCAACTATTATTGAGGATCTCACCTGGACAATTTCTTCCCGATCGAATGTTTCTATTGGTGGGGCAACACTTGAGCCATTTGGATCTACCTCATGGTTGTTGGTTTTTATCTGAGTAATCCTCAGTGGTTCTATCCTAGGATTAAGTGGGGGTTATTCCTCTATCCTTTTCATAGCCCTTTCGACTTCTTCAAACAACAACATACCCATCCTTTGTGCTTTCATTGCTTATGTTGTGCTTCTTTCCTCTATGACCCTGATGAATTCTTGAGCAGAGTTCTCTATGGTTTCAACTTGCTCATCCAGGGACATCACTTTGAGCTTAGTCATATTATAGTTGGTCTTCTTTTCGGTACTTCCTCCTTGTCCTGGGTGCCTTCAGTGAAGATTTCATCTTCAAAATTATCATCATCATACGACCAATAGGAGGATAACTAGGGTGCGTGCTGGGGTACTAATCCCTTGGGATTGTTCTTGTGAAAGAGTCCTATATGAAACTGGTATTTGATTTGATTCATCCCCTCCTATTTCACCTATGCAGTGTCTTTGACTATGTAAAATCCTATTTGGAAACCATAGGGAATGAAATATCTCTTCTTGTCTTTGACCAGGGATGCATTCTAGCCTTGCAAGATGGTTTGATAGAAGATCTCCCCCAAAAAGAGGCGATCCTGTAAATGAAAAGGGAGACAGTGGGGTGTGTTGATATCTCTGAATACTCTAATATAAGTCTTATTTTCTTCGAAGTACCAATGGCCAACTTTTTCTGTCACCTTCTTTGCCACCATTGAAAGTCGAGGGCACTCTTTTCTAAAGATGATGAAGTATAACCTGGCTAGGAAATCATCGCATATTAAAGAATATGATCTCTTGTATCTATTTTCCTATAATATGTTGAAATAGACATGTACAAGCAATTAACAAATATGCCAACTCAAATTCATACCTGCAAAAATGTTCCTTGTGCAAATTACATCTAACAAGTAGGATTCCATGTAGAAGGTCAGAACCTCTCCTTCCTTTGGTGTTTGATCCTGTGAAATATTTATACTTAAATTCTTGGAGATAATGGCTCCCCAATTGAATTTTCTTCCCAAAATCTCCACGGTGTATGCCAAGGGAATCCATACGTCTGAAAATTTTGAGAAATACTTTTCTTCATATAACCGACATATTAATGCCATAATATACATGTGTGGCTCTCAGAGATTTACTATTTTGTACCAGCCAGTGATCCTATTTGTGAATTTCTTGTCTTCTTTCCACCACGAGGCTAGCGATCGATTGGTATCATGAACCTCATAGAACTTAACCACGAAGTCTGTGTTTAGCCTTTCCTCCAGGTCTCTAAGTTTGTAGTACTTCTGCACCTCCACCAGAAGGAAAACACCAACACACTCTCCTTTCTCATTGTTGATGGTGCACTTCACGATCTTGGATTGGTCAATTCTCCATCCCAAGGTCTCGATGTAGGGAAGAAATGGGGTTTGTCTAGCCACCCTATTCATATTTGACCTTCAAATGTTTGGAAACACCTCAACATCCAATATTCGGACATCTAGATTGCTATGATGTGTGAATTTAGGGTAGTCCTCCTGGATAATTTTGTTGTATAGGTCATCGTAATGTGAGAGCACCACTTTAGACCCTGTGATTTCCTATGTTTCTACGAACTCCGGAGGCTGGGTAAAATTGTTCTTGGTGGACGTACGGATAACTGATTCTCTCTTTGAGGTGAAATCCATCTCCCTTGTGATGCTCAACGTAGATCCCACCTAGACCTATGATTCCTTTAGATTAGGCATCATTGGTGAGCACCTGGTTTTAGGCTTTCTTGGAGGAATTTTATACAAACAAACAAAGTGAGATACCAACTTCTACTAGTATTATAGACGCAATTGAAAATGTAAAAATGATAAAGACAATGCATACATCTTCCTTGCACAAGATTAACCTGGTTTAGAGTTAAATATCGATTGCAAGCTATTCGATGTGTTCTCTCCCTCCTTCGATTGCTTCTAGGAATAAAAGATTTGTGCATAGAATGACACGTTTGAATATGTCTTTGTAATTTAAACAGAGAGAATACTTACCTTGTCACATCAATTCTTAAATTCAAGGGTGTTAATGCACCCTGCACAATCCATCACTAAATCTGAACCATTATTGGGATTAAATGCAATGTAGGATGGTGGTGTAGGAGAGGGTTACTTAATAGTTCATCGATAGATTCAAACTTCTACTATTTGGTCGATGCAAAGGATAGTAACATGGGTTGAGAGAAATTAATTGGCCTCTTAAATAACACAATATGATCTTATCTCTTCTTAAAAGTATCCAAACAACCTATCGAGCCTTCTCACATTTTCAACATTGGTATGATCGACATCAAGGATAAAAGGAAGGGTCTTGAAATGGAATCAAAGCATAAAGAGGCCAGGATCGTCGATGTAGAATGTGGAAATTTCGATGAAAACTTCCTTTGTATGATGCCCTATCAGTTTGTTGATAACACACGAGTGGATCGACATCAACACTTTTCTTAAACGTTTTTTTGTTGATACCTTTAGCCAAAAGCTTCGATGCCGACCCGAAAATCTATACAATGATGATGTGGAAATGTTGACTTGGAGATATGGATATGAAATGGGGATCATCAAGAGATGACGTAGGGAAAATAGGCCATGTCATACGAATTGCTTACATGACAAAGACATGTGGCGGTTGATTTTGACCTTTTCATGGGAAACATTTCTTTGGCATCAATGATTTCCTTTAGACATAAGTCTATTTTCCACACCATATTCTACTGAATCCGATGTTGTAACGATGATCGAGGATCAGTGATCAGCGAAGTGTTAAAGTTAAATTTTTTGTATTTTTGTCTCTCGAATTTTGTTGACAACGAAGATGTGTTGGTGATCGACAATCAATGATGCAGGTCTTTTCCATTTGCAATTTTCCTCTTGAATCCTGCCGACATCAAAGCATATCGACAATGTTAAAATACTATATTATAAGCCAAATTGCGACGACTGACGATTTCTAAAAAGTTTTAAACCGTGCACTTTTCGGGCCTATCACGCATTGTTCATTAGAAAAAATTCAAGCCGTCAAAACCAAAAAAAAATGGTCGATGATAAGGTTTAATGAAAAAAAAAAAAAAAAAATCCAATCATCCATGATACAGAATCAGACTTAGAAAAATGAATGGTGGTACCCAAAAAGAAAAGATTTCATAAATTCTTTTAGGGTGTGTTGAGTGCTCAACACCTTCCTGTGCACATCTGTGCTAGCCAACATAGCTGATTTCATGAAATTTGTGTGTGATAAGTGACTATTTTCATAAGAACCTGCATTGATGCCATAACGATGCATTAATGCATTTGTTCAAGCCTTACCCACTTCCAACTACGGCTATACCATGACAAGACACCCAAATTGGTATGAAATATAGCCTTGGGGATATGGAAGGGATGGGTGGTGCCTCCAAAAGGACCCACTTTCACACTATGAACTAGTTATGCAATGGCTTGAACGAAGCCTATAAATATAATCTCAAGGCATGAAAACAAAGGGAGAGTTTGATGCATTTTTATGCTACTGGATTATTCTTAGAGAATCCTCATTTCTCCTAGAGTTATTCTAGTGATCATACCAAAGGCTATCCTTCTCACCTATTGAAAATTTTAACAACCTATTCTTCACCATTGTTACATCATTGTTAGAAGAGAAATCACTCTATTTTGGGGACCTCAAGGGCCCTCCCAAAGAGGAATATGGAATTCATAAGTCCCATTTTTCTCCTAGGTGTTATCAATTAAAAAACCACTTTACATTGTTAGCTATTCCTTGTTACATTTTCATGTTTTCATTTGAGTTCCATGCATGATTAGTTTATTTTTAATTTCCTTTCATTTATTCTCTTGTTTTCTCTATGATTGATCCACTAATCAACTAACCATTTTCTGTATTATCTTGTTGCTCTGACATGATAGTTAAGTGCCTTGTTTTTTCTCACCCAAGTGGAAACAAACGTACAATATATTG
The DNA here is from genome assembly GCA_032191745.1 of Picea mariana. Lineage (NCBI taxonomy): Eukaryota > Viridiplantae > Streptophyta > Pinopsida > Pinales > Pinaceae > Picea > Picea mariana. The sequence goes on from JASDQU010105160.1 coordinate 17,049, forward strand.
GTAACTTGGATCAAATTCATCCACATTTAGGCCTTTAGAGTGTTTCTTTTAATCATTGTGTGTATGCAGGTGTCCAAACTAGCCTACCCTAGCCTCTAGATTGACCAATTGAGCCTCTGGGTAGAGAACTTATTTTAAAATTTTCTTCCCATGGATTGATTATGTGTGCGCAGGTATTGAAGGAACAATTGTGAAACTATGCACAATTTGTGCATTATATCTATTTCCCTAGTGCGCAATCTACACAATTTGCGCACTCTACATGTTGTGTGTGACTATTAGAACTACATCCCATGCATACATTTTTCTTTCCATTTTTTGCAATATTTTCGGAGGTGATATCACCAAATAGATTTTAGATTTACATTTAATGTACCTTGTAAAGAAACATCACATTTAGAGTTATTTCTTGCATTAGTAATTAGCTAATATAGGCATTAAAAAGGAATAAAAAGAACCATAATTATTTCCTTTATGTTTCCACATGGATGGCCAAATTCAACATTGGAATTATTAGTGTATTTTATTTTCTTTCACAACCACTTAATCGCTCAGGACTAGGAACCTATTTTGGCACCCCTAATATTCTCTTTCCCTCACACTCATTGTGATCTTGGGAAATCAGAAAAGGGTATATTAAGAAGTTCCATGTCCCTCTAGAAATTTATCAAAAGAATCAATTAGGAGAGGAAAATATCTCTTAGTTTTATTTTGACAAATTGAAACACAATATTATAATTTTAAAGGGCCTATAGATTCCCACATGCTTGCAAAGTTAGGATAGTTTCAAAATTTTTAAAAGAAATCAAAACAACCTAGGAAATTAAAGGAATCTGTAAGGACCCAATGTCTAGATGATTTGTAATATAGGAGAAGTTTCCATTTTCTTATATTAGAAAACATATTTGGGATTTTAAAAGATCAAAGTAAGAACCCATATATCCATATTACTAGTGATCTAGGGATTTTGAATTATGCAAGGACTGTGTAAACATATTTAGTAAGTTACATTAATCAAGATTTGTAATAGACCACGTGATGTCCACATGCTAAAATATTTAACATTAATTTATTAAAACTATAGTTGGCACCATTTTCACTCTTGCCACAAAATCACCTCACCACACACTTAAAATTTCTATCGTATATTTGAATGTCATAGTATGATCTCCTCCCTGCGTCCATAAGTGATCTAGCAGGTTACAAAAGACTCCATATATACTTGGAAAATTTCCACACCATTTTAATCAACAATATTGTTTCATGACCCCAATCTCACAACCCATTTCAAATCCTAAAATCAACCCTTAAACAACTCATTTTTAACCTCCATAGAAGGATAAAAAAAAATGCTTGTAGTCTAAGTTAGGATTTTGGTGGTAGGTATCAAAATAACCCCCCATTATCATTTTCACAATTGAAACTTAGAACGTTGATGAATTAGGGAACCAAAAATACTTAGAACTTTTGGTCCTAGAAAAATATGAATATTTCAACGACTTAGTGATGATAAATCTTACTCACTCTTTAATATTATTGTAATTCTCATATCCAGTAACTTAGTGATGATGAAGCTTCTTCACTCTTCCATCTTGCTGAATATTCTGGGACAAATTATTAATCTTGGATCTTAGATATTATATCAATGTACTTCCATCTACTTCTGGAATATGGATTCTGGTGCTGTCACTAATAGAATATAGCTCTGGCTTTGGATCATAGATTCTATCATAACAAAATTATTCTCATTGAATCTCTCCAATATATGAATTAGAATCTTGTATTCAACATCCATTCCCATATCCTTCTCTGTTGAAGATAGTCTATCTCGGCCAATCTGAAACTAAGTCGAATTTTGATCTATTCCTTTCCATTTTGGACTCTTTGTTCCTATACTTTTGATGTATCTAAAGGAGTCTCTGAATGAATTCCCTATTCATTGTCTTTTTCCTACCTTGACAACAATTATATCTGTACTGTAACCATCTGAACTTGAATACTTCTACTAAAGGTATACATCTACATGAACATGACATAATATCTTTGAATATGTCATAGCATGCATCCTCTTACAAGGATATACCTCTTACCTTTTTACATAGAATATTATTTCTCCTTTACCATCTCTAAGAATATTTACATGACTTCAATGCTCTTCCATATTTCTATCTACATGTTCCAACTTCCTACATCATTTTGTTCCTTGTCCTTTGGTACTTCATAATAAGAATGTTGACTTATACAATTCTATCCATATGTGGCCCCTTAGTTGATAATAAGAAAATACAATTGTCTATGTTGTTGTCGAAAGGCTTAGAAATATTTAGAAGATCCCTCTCACTCCTATAACAAAGCAGCTATATAGAAACCCTTTACAATATTCATCTCACTTTAATAACATATAAAGTGGCTATACAGAAATTCTCATACAAAATTCCTCTCACTCTTAACAATATATAAGGTGGCTATATAGAAATCCTTTTACGAAATTCCTCTTGTTGGATCATGTTGTCATTGATTTCAAAGGATTGATGTCAAAGGAACAATGTCTTGTCATATTATATTGATGTAGTATGTATTGTCATTGTTGTCAATGGATTGATGTCAAGTGAAGTCATTGATATATGATGCATATATGATGTCATGCATAGAATCTGAAGATGGATTGATGTGTTGTCATTGATATATGATGCATAGATGAAGATGAATTGATTTGTTGTCATTGATATATGATGCATAGATAGATTGATGCATTAATGTATTGATTGTTGGATCATGTAGTCATGCATATAATCAATGACAAAGGGACAATGTCATAGTGATGTATTTCATGAGTTATTCCAGTTAGATTGATGTAAAGATGACTCAATATTGTCTTGTCATGGTTGATAGGGAGTACAAATGGATGAACTCCAAAGTATCCCTCTTATGGTGAAATCCCTCATGTGAAGACACTTTGCGGTTGAGTTATACTAGAAGTATGGTTAGAGAATCCAAGCTTAATCATGGAATAATGAAATAAATATTAGTGAATTTTTCAGTGAAACTATCCTTTATGGATAGTTCTTGTCATTCCATTTTTGTTGGTATGTGGAACGTCACAGAACTCCTCACGGTTAGAGAGTTACGACCTTACGAAGTTGGAGGACCCTCATGTGTTGTCTAGAAGCCCCAAAAGGTCAAAGAAGTCAAAGTTTTTATGAAGAAGAAATTATTTAAATAATAAAGTGAAGTGATGAAGTCAAAGAGGATTATTTAAATAATTTCTTCTTCATAAAAACTTTGACTTCTTTGACCTTCTGTATGTCCGCGAAGATCGGAAGAGCGTCGCGGACATACAGANATTATTTAAATAATAAAGTTAATGGAGAACTTTCTAATTATGGAAAGTGGTTATAAATTGGTGAACCATAAAACAAGGAAAGTGGGTTAAGTGGAAAAGTGGCCATGTGAACAAAGTGGCTAAGTGGACAAACTTGGATAAAGGTGGCTATGTGAACAAAGTGTTTTTTTTGGATAAAGTGGATATGTGGGCAAAGTGGCCAAGAAGATGCTTCTAAGGAAGCTACTTGGAGAGTATAAATAAGAGGTAAGGGTATCTTGTAAGAATATCTTTGTTGAGCATATACTGAAGATCTATCTTGATTAAGAGAGAGATTGTAAGTTCTCAGGGACACATCAATTTTTCTGTAATTTTGAGATCTTGATGGAAAAAGTTTCAGACTTTTAGAAACCCTAGTTTATGAAGGAGCACACAGGTTGCAGTGAGCCAGAGCACATACATATGCGGGCTACAATGAGGCAGGTAGTGTACAGATGTAGACTGAAGGAGATTAGAGCATGTACAGTTGGATAAAGTCATGGATACTTGAGTGTGACCTAGTGCCATGTTCATGAAGTCTGAAGTAAGTTACAAATCTGCATTCTATGGGCTTAGATATGCCATAGAAGTTATGGTATGGTTACATAATTGTTTTGATGGATACTTGTGCTTATGGTATGGTGAATTCTTAAGGCATTCTTGGTATGGATGTTATGATATGGTTTATTTCAGTTGATTTATAGAGTGAGAAACACTCTTATGTTTTAGGAAGATTAGATGTGTTTTGATTGGTTATGGTACATATTGGACAATGAAAGGAAAAATTGGATGTGACAAAAGCTGCAGAAGATCTGAGTTTTTAGGGAGAGAGAAAACCTTAGTTCTTTATGAGGTGCACACAGGGTGTTGTAAGCCAGACCGCATACATACACAGGTTTCACTATTGGTAGGGCGTGTACATACGTATGTTTCACTACTGATAAGTCGCGTACCTATTTACATATTGGTATCTGTTTAGGATTGAATCCTCTTCTCAGTTGGTGTTAATTTGTGTAATTTGAGCCTTGCATTTCAGAGCTAGTGCTCTTGTGGAGTTGATACTCTATTCAGTTGTTGTTGATAAACCCAAGGGTTGTAGTCCATAATAAAAAGAAAATTGTACATGCATCTTGTGTTCTTTTTTATGATGGATTATTGATGACATATGTTGATGTTATATGTTCACATGCAACTGGTTATAAATTTCAGTAATAAGTTATGAGTAAATGGTGATTTCTAACTAAGGAGTTTCTGTGAAGGGAAGTTGAAAAGGATCCCTACACTGATTCACCCCCACTCTCATTGTGGTTGGTGTGTCCAACAATTAGAATCAGAGCAGGCCTTCACTGTAATCCTTAACAAGCTTGGAGGAGATCCATGGAAACACAAATGTATGATGAGGCTCCAATTCTTTATGAGGAAAATTATTCAGCATGGAGAATAGAAATGAAAGAGTACTTGAAAGAAAAAGGAGGAGGCGCTTGGAAAAAAACTATTGGTGGATCATTTCCCTTGAAGAATAAGTCAAAGTTTGCAGCTCAAAAGGAAGAAAAGAGTAATGATGCATTGGCTCTCAAGACCATTTTCAATGGACTCTCAAGTTCTATCAAAGAAATCATGGGACAATGCACTTCTGCCAAGGATCTATGGCTAAAGCTAGAGAAGACATACCAAGGCAAAAAATAAAGACACTAAAGACAAATCCATCAAGAACAATGAAGGTAAAGAATCTCCAAAATCCTCTGATTGCAATAATTATAAATGTGATGAAGTTGAATGTTTCTCTACATGTGAAGAAGAAGATCTAGAAATAGTTTGTGTAGAATCAGATGATAATTATCCCATGGAAGAAGTAGAAGAAGAACTTTCAAAGGTTAAAAATAAATTTGATTGGGGTCTATATGAATACAACTATGACCATAGTTATATAAACTATAGCTATCTTTTTGACAACACTAAAAGGTTTCTTGAAAATAATCAAAATCATATTCTAAAACTAAAGGAAATGCTCAAAGAACAAGAAGAAAGCAAAAGGTCTCAGTTAGAAGAAAAAGAAGAAGAGATCAAAAGACTAAAGAATGAAATAGAACAAAATAGGAAGGTAGATAACGAGATTAGCAAAAACATTGAAGTTAATATCCATCTCAAGACCCAAATTGAAGAATCCAAATGGGTAGAGAAACTATTAAAGAATCAAGTAAATGAAAAGGAAGAGTCATGTCATAAGTTGGAAGCTGAAGTTGTTGATCTTAGAAAGAAAGTAGAGAAGTCAAACAAATTCTTGAATATATCAACAATCTTGAATGAAATCTTGGATAGTCAAAGATCACCAAATGATAAATCAGGTCTTGGATACAACAAAGAAGCTACACATGTTGAAGCAAGCACCTCAAAGAATATTAAGGTAAGTCCCTCATTCTCAAGAGATGGAAATAATGTTGCAATTCAACCATCTACAAAAGGGAATGAAAATTTCAAAATAACAAAGAAAGGAAGACATCAAGAATCCATCTTTACACCTCAAAGCAAATTCAGAAGAGAGACACCTTCAATATGGACACCAAAGAAAAGGTATGAAGTTTTTTTTCATCGTCACTATTACTATTACTCATGTAATGAATATGGTCACAAAGATTTGGAATGCAGATATTATGCAAGGAGAGATAATGAAAGATTTCATAACACTTTAAGGTGTTGGAGATATGATCAAGTAGGACACATTGCTACTCATTGTCACACTATGAGATGTTACAACTGTAGTGGACTTGGCCACAAATCACAGGATTGTTGGAACACAAGAAGACAATCCATGAGGAGTGTTTCATATAGCATGACTAGAAGAACACATGAGGCTATAAGAGAAGACAATGTTGGAAATATGGAAGCTTAGAGCTCAATTTATGAGAAGTTGGGACACCTTTAGAAGTGGGTAAATAAGACTGAACAATCAGAACAGAATGACAACCCTAAGGAAATCTCAATCTTGACTTCTTCTGAAGAATACGTGGGTTACATTGGTAACAGTCGCGTACATATGCGAGCTGACCTATAAATAGGTCGCTTACATATGTGAGTTGTCTCTATAGCAGGCCACACACATGTGGTAAAATCCTTGGAATGTAGGCTATGCAAATAAGTTGCATCTTGATGTGATGCCATAACTCTGTGTTGCAGGGTATGATATGGTTTGCTGCAGGGTCTAACATGGTTTGTTGTAGGTTTTCATGATTACATGTTGGCATACATAATTGATGTATGTATGGTGATGAAATATGGTTGAGTTTTGAAATATTATCTTGGATGCATGGTACTAACCCCAGAGTGTGGATTGAGACATTTGTCTACTGATGAACAATGTTGGTTATGACAGTGAAGTTATGGCACTTTGGTTATGAGATATATCATGATGATGCTAGCTAGATATATCATTGATCTATTGAGGCACACTTCTAGTACATGTATCTTTGGATGCTTAGTATTTGTTGTAGTGAATGGTGTTTGAGGAAGATCAGTTGGGGTACATGGCTGGTACATATTTTTTAGTTCCATTGATATATCTTATGATGTCTTATTGGAGGCATATTTTTTGGATATATTGGTGCATGCATTTGGCATGTGGTTGAGCTACATATTGGGAAATGTAGTTGATGAGTTGATCAAGTGGTTATATTGTACATCATTGATGAGTCATAGCTTGATCTATAGTTGATGCATGTTTGGTACACTTTTGGTACATTGTTAGAGGCACCTGCTAGAAACATGTTTGGCACATGGTTTACGGTTGATACAGAATACATATATGATATCACAACTTGATTGTAGTTCATCATGTTGAGTTTTGGTGCATGGTGGATGAACTTGCTTGGTAAAGGTAGTGATACATGTTTAGTGCAATGTTGATGGACTCATAGATGGTATATGTTTGTGAGTGATAGTACTTGGCTAAAGTACACCACTGGTATTACTTGTTTAGCATGGACTTTGGTACATGATGTATGGGATGATATATTTGGGACACTTGTTATGATGATTGATGGTTGAGATGCATGGTTGCGGTACTTGGTTCATGGTAAAGTCATATCATGAGTGATATGACACTTGTTTGGTACATATTATTGACATATGGTTGATACACTCCATTGGTGATATCTTATGATATATTATATGGTATTTACGTGCATGGTTGATGTACACTGGTGTTGTGCATGGTTGGCACACAATGTGGCATAGGATATACATGGTTTATGTTTTGTTCATGATTCTCTATTCATTGTTGACATATATTTTTCTTCATGATGTATGGTATGGCATGAGTTTGATGCATGGACAGGTCCAAGGATCATCATAGGAAGAGCAGATCATTCTTGAGCAATTGATTTATGTTCTGGTTGAGCAATAGCATTTGCAACAGAAGCATATTGCAGTGGTAGCATATTGTTCATATTGCAGAGAAGATAGGGGGAGACATACCCATAGGGGGAGTCATTCTTAGTCCCATGATTCCAGGAGGAGACATTTATCAGATGAAAAGGTAAATAATTGGAGAAAGAGCACAAAGGCATGGTTTTAGGGGGAGCGATGGTCACAGGGGGAGCATGAGCGATATTTCTTCATCATTACATCTGAGCGATATCCCTTGTTAAAAAGGGGAGATATTATTCATAGGAAGATCAATGCATCCAGGCAAGGGGAGCAACCCCAAGGAGACTTCAGGTAGGGGGAGAAGCCCCAAGGAGAGAACTACCCTTTTCCATTGATGTCAAAGGGGAAGAGATAATAACATTGATGTGATTGAGATGACCATTGATGAAGAGCAATGCCATGTCTACATGTTTCCATCAATGATTGGTGTTGACATCAATGTTGGTATTGCCATCAATTCCAAAGGAGGAGATTTTTGGATCATGGTGTCATTGATGTCAAAGGAACAATGTCTTTTCATAGTATATTGATGTAGTATGTATTGTCATTGTTGTTAATGGGTTTATGTCAAGTGAAGTCATTGATATATGATGCATAGATGATGTCATGCATAGATGAAGATGGATCGATGTGTTGTCATTGATATATGATGGATAGATTATTATGGATCAATGTGTTGTGATTGATATATGATGCATAGATAGATTGATGCATTAATGTATTGATCGTTGGATCATGTAGTCATGCATATAATCAATGACAAAGGGACAATGTCATAGTGATGTATTGTCATGGGTTATTCCAGTTGGATTGATGTAAATATGACTCATTATTGTCTTGTCATGGTTGATAGGGAGTACAAATAGATGAAATCCAAAGTGGTCCTCTTATGGTGAAAGACCTTGCGGGAAGACGCTTTGGGGTTGAGTTATCCTAGAAGTATTGTTAGAGAACCCAAGATTAATCATGGAATAATGAGATAAATATCAGTGAATTTGTTAGTGAAACTATCCTATATGGATAGTGCTTGTCATTCCATTTCTGGGGTTATGTGGAACATCACAGAACCCCTCACCGTTAGAGAGTTTTGGCCTTATGAAGTTGGAGGACCCTCATGTGTTGTCTAGAAGCCCAAAAAGGTCAAAGAAGTCAAAGTGTTTACAGAGAAGAAATTATTTAAATAATAAAGTGAAGTGATGAAGTCAAACAAGATTATTTAAATAACAAAGTTAATGGGGAACTTTCTAATTATGGAAAGTGGTTATAAATGGGTTAACCCGAAAATAAGGAAAGTGGGTTAAGTGGCCATGTGAACAAAGTGGCTAAGTGGACAAAGTTGGATAAAGGTGGCTATGTGAACAAAGTGGTTTTTTTTGAATAAAGTGGATATGTGGACAAAGTGTCCAAGAAGATGCTTCTAAGGAAGCTACTTGGAGAGTATAAATAAGAGGCCAAGGTCTCTTGTAAGAATATCTCTCTTGATCATATATTGAAGATCTATTCTGAGTAAGAGAGTGATTGCAATTTCTCATGGATGCATCAAAGTTTTTGTAAGTCTGAGATCTTGACGGTGAAAGTTTCAGAAGTTCAGAAACCCTAGTTTCTGAAGGATCATGCAGGCTACAGTGAGCCGACATGCATACATACACTGGATACAGTGAGGCATGGTGCATACACATGCGGGATGAAGGAGATTAGAGTGCATACAATTGGAGAAATTCATGGAGACTTGAGTGTGAGATGGTGCCAGATTCTTGAGGTCTGAAGAAAGTTTCAAATATGCATTCTATGGGCTCAGATCTGCCATAGAAGTTATGGTATGGTTATATGACTATTTTGATGGATACTTGTGATTATTGTACAGTGAATGATTAAGGCATTCTTGGTATGGTTGTTATGATATGGTTTATGTTGATTGATTGATAGAGTGAGCAACACTCTTATGTTTCAGTACTGATTTGGTTGCCATAGTATGCTGGTTACTTATACATAACATTCATTTTGTATGGTTGAGAAGCATGAGTAAGTTGTTGGGAAGCATAGATGTGTTGAGATTGGTGTTGGATTATAGAGAGGGGAGGGTGAATCAGGAATAGTGTAATTATAATCCTTTTTCTCCAAATAATCCAAGTGTTCTATCAATGTAGAATTATTATCCAATAATGAGCAATAAGAAATGAACAATCACACACATAAACAATATACCAGTGTTTTACGTGGAAACCCAAATCGGGAGAAAACCATGGAATGCTTTATATTATATGTATTGAAGAATTTCATTCATTGGAAGCACCAAGTTCCTTTGTTTTCCAGCTGCAACTGGAAGGAGGCTCCAACCCCCTAGTTTCTCAGGCTACAACCTAAGGGAAGCTCCAACTCCTCAATTCTCTAGCTACAACCAAAGGAGGCTACTACCCCTTATGTTCTCCAGCTACAACCAGAAGGTGGATACAACCACTTGTCCTTTCCCTGTCCAACCACCCTGAAGTAGAAGTAGAATGATGGAACCACTATCACACTATCATTGTGAGATATATCGCTGTGAACCTATACCAATCAATCTGTACCAAACAACCTGTACCAATAACCTGAACCATGCATCAACCATGCATCAACCTGTAATCAACTTGTACCATAAAAAAGTGCATCAACCATGCAACAACCTGTACCAATCATGTGTCAAGTACTCATCAACTATTACTCATCAATAGGTACCAACATCATCAACTATACACCTCATGTATGTGCCAACTCATCAACTACTTGTCTCAACCATATACCCAACTTGTAACTCAACCAAAATCCCTCATCAATTTCATCATCCAAATATGATTTGTAACTCTATAATATGCCTAGTGTACATGATCACATACCTGCAAAACTTCCTTAACTTTAACAACAAGAGACTAGCATTTTCATCATACGTTTCTTTAGTCTCACAAGACTAGTTTTGGATTAGTCAACAACCCTAACTTGAAATAATCATAACTTTGTACCTGTAATGAATAAATATATGACACTGATGCACAATGTTCTTCAGTGTGTTGTATGAAATTCCCACAGGTGTAACTACTTGGAACCTCTCAAAAAAGGAGTTATGGAAAAAATGGCACACCTTGCTGAATTTTGGCTTATTTTAGAGAGTGTCTTTGTAGAGCGTTCCCCGAATGGAATGTTTGTTGAATTGATTTGAAACTGTTACACAGAATACTAAATATTGTACTCTAACCAACACATTTTTTCGTACTAAATTTGGATCTGTTATGAATAAGTTATGATGTTTTTACCCGAAACACTTGTTTTTGACTAGTTTCAGGACTAGCCACAAACCCTCTTTTCCACGGAGTGTAACTCCAAAAATACAATGACCCACAAGATGAATTTTTTAAAAAAGATACTTGTATATGTTTTCTAAATGGCATAGCCATTTCATGGTTTGAATCATTCTATAAAAAAAATTATTTCGAAAATGGTGAGATGACCTGAAAAAAACATACCTTAGAAAACATCATCGAAATAATTTATCCTTCCTTGAATTTTGGCCTTCTTTTCTTCACTTTCCTCAGAAATTCAGCTTAGATATCCTTTGGTTAGCTCAAACACCTATATGTATTCAATATTCTCAAGTGTATCTTAAATGAGAGAGCCTTTCCTCTTATTTATACTCTCCAAGTAGCTTCCTTAAAAACATCTTCTAGGTCACTTTGCCCACATTCCTTATTTTAGGGTTAACCCACTTCTAATTTATCCATTAAATTTATTATTGAATTAATTTATTTTGTATTCAGTTTGAATTATATTACACTCATCACTTCAATTTATTATTTACCTTTTAAAATCTCTTAAACCACTTTGATTACTTTGACCTTTTGGGGCTTCTAGATGACATATGAGGGTCCTCCAACTTCGTAAGGCCATAACTCTCAAAACATGAGGAGTTATGTGATGTTCCACATACCAAAAGAAATGGAATTCCATGTACTATCCATATAGAATATTATTTCCTAAAAATATATCAAAACTCATACCGTTATCGATCAAATAAACTTGTGTTCATTACCCTTCGCTAACTTCTCATGGCCATAACTCTCTAACCGTGAGGAGTTATGTGGAGTTACACATACCACCAAAAATGGAATGAAAATCACTATCCATATAGGTTAGTTTCACTGGATTTCATCTCATTATTCCAAAAATAATCATGGGTTCTTTAGGATAACTCAATCCGCAAAGCGTCTTCCCGTGAGGGATTTCACCATAAGGTGAACACTTTGGAGCTCATCCATTTCTACTTATTATCAACCATGACAAGACAATAATGAGTCATATTTACATCAAACAATCTTGGGTCCATTACCCAACCTTTGTGCTATGAGGCTTTCTTCGAGGGTTGACATCAATGACAACCAACTTTAATAAACAATCTCCCCCTTTGGAATTGATGGCAACAGTCTGATGCAATATTGAAATCATATGACTCATGCTCCCCATGGAACCATGTCTCTATCCTCTACATCTGATAAATCTCTCCCCCTTTGTCATCAATGGCAAAGGTATCTTTCCATTCGGGGTCGCTCCCCCTGACTGAACTGTCCTCTTATGGTGCTTCCTTGTGTAAATATAAGACATATAAGATAAGCATTAAAAAAGAATTCATTTTGGAGTAGAAATAACAGCAATTCTCTGGCGAAGATATTCAAAGGATTCCCGTGGAAGTGGTTTCGTGAAGATGTCTTCCACTTTTTATTTTGTGCCCACATACTCAACTCTGATGTTCTTTTCTATAACCTTCTCCCGTAGAAAGTCATACTTTATTGGAATGTGCTTCATCTTGGAGTGCATCACCGGGTTCTTTGATATAATGATGGTGCTTGTATTATCAAAATAGATTGGAATGGGCTCATCATACTAAACCTGTATATCTGTCAGAGTTTGTTTCATCCAAAGAACCTGTGTACAACATGATGTTGCTAAAATAAACTCTACCTCGGCTAGAGATAAAGATATTGATGATTGTTTCTTGCTTAGCCATGATACTAAACACTCACCCAAGTAGAATGATGCTCCGTTGGTGCTTCATTGGTCATCGATACAACCTACCCAATCTGCATCTATGTAGGCAATAAGTGATAGATCCCTTCCTTTCAGATACCATAATCCAAACTCTTTTGTTCCTTTGAGATATTTGAAAATCCTCTTCACTGCTAACCCATGTGACTCCTTTGGTGCCACTTGAAATTGGGCCACCTGTCCAACTGCCTGCATTACATATGGTCTAGATGTTGTCACATATAGTAGGTTGCCAATCATTGACCTATATTGCCTCTAATATGTAGACTTCAAATCATCATATTTGCTCAACTTGCAATTGGTTTGCAATCTTCCATTTCGAACCTCTTTAGCATTTCTA
>JASDQU010105160.1:39283-54248 GCA_032191745.1 Picea mariana
CCTTCGACCCTACTTTCCACCTCTACTAGACACATCCGACATGGCAAAACAACTCACACCAAAAGAGTTAAATCCAGACTGCATGGAACAAGACAGAACTAATCAGATCATGGATACACAGATCAAGCACACCCAAAAACAAAGGATACCACTATATTGAGTTGTCAAAGCAAGCCAACTCCTTCACCAAGGCAAGTGGCTCACCAGGGCCCAAGTTTAGTAGAAGTTTCCTCATCTCATGGAGGAACTCAACGCAATGGGGACCATTGCTTCCTAAGGGGGGAGGAATGATCCAAGTGGATATTGGTGGCCACCCACCTATTCCACCTAGACCCCCACCATTACTTCTTTCAGTTTTTCAGTTTCCGCACAGTTTACTGTTTTTAGCAGTTTTTCGGGTCCTAAACTTCTAGAGCCGTTTTGAGGCCTTAAACGATGTTTTTTGAGAAAATGGGGAGCAACATGGATCATAGATCATGTTTCTCACCCAAAGTTTGTAGTCCTCGAATAGATCTTTCTAACGAGGTATGGAACGCGTCAAATGGAGATCGTATGCTAAAGTTACATCCCCAGGAAGTTGATGTACCAACTTACCCAAACGGGGCCCATAGTCCTGGCGTTTTGTCTCCTAGGGTTAGGTATTTTGATGTTTAGGGTTTTCCATTTTTTCTAAATAATAATAGGCCTTTGAGCCTCATTGTAACACAGTTCAGAGGCTAGTAGTCGCCACATCGCTTCTCAGAGATAAGCTACCAGCGCCCTAGCTAGTTTATTTCCATTATGTATGTAAGCATATTTCAGTCATTTGTTATTAATGAAATGAAGTCTTATTTCCACTGCATCTTTGTGTTTATGTGTATTTCTTTATTTCATTATGTTCCTACATAACTCTGAATCAAGTGTATAATAAATGCCCCCGAAAGTGTGAGGTCAAATAAGAAAACAATGGTCGAAACAATTTTTAAAAATTCTTTAGTCAAGGGATTTAAGTCAGAATACCTGTCGAAAAATCAATTAAACATCCATCAATATATATATCATCCCTGAGGTAGGCGTACCCATACTTGAATAGTTGAACTCAAAGCATGGCCACCGACCAGTACACTGCGAATCCATGAAAGTACTAAATAACGATATGGCAACCAAACATACAATGTTGATCCATATTTCCATGACTCAATCAAAATGTAGCCACGAGATTGTACATAGTGGAGCTACAACATGAAAAAACATAGCCATATACCAATACAATGTGGATCTATGTCGCAGTATACAATAAAATTTCATAATCTCCATTGCATCCTAGGAAAGGAAAATAAAAAAAATGAGCACTTACTAAAAAGTCTCCCCTAGGGTCTTCAATCCCAATCCATAAAATTACGAATCTAGCCATGTGAATATATGTCTTGACATCGAACATGGTAGAAACCACTTGATTACCAGTCAATGATGTATATCATTAACAAGAGAAATGGTAATAATCAGTGATGTCATTGAATCCTAAGGTACCCTAGTACAATCCATCAAGTGTGAATCAATGAAGTCGAACACTCGGTGGAATCTTTTGATCAGAGGTCAATGATATAAACCCACTGTTGAAAAATGAGGACACTTTCCATTGAGGGATGCAGGCTCCAAGGTACTAATTGGTTTCTAAGTCTAATTCCTTGATAATGTACTGATTTTGAAGGAAATATCCCGTCGAAGAATGGTCATGATGTATACCTCATCACCGACATGAAACAAATAAGGATAGAAATGAATAGTGATGGATCAAATGATGGTGAACTGACATAAAGGTGAAAATGTAGAGGTTGAATTCCCTTGAACATATGGAAGCATAGTGAATGACTTGGAAACATTGAATCAAAAGGGCATGAATGACAGATGTGATGATGTTACGACAACCAATGGATCTCTTCAAAAGAGTTGAAGGAGTATAACGACAGATAGAATGGGATGACAACCAAAGGTTCTGTTTTGAAGGATCCAAAAGAGTATGGCGACACATGAGATACAAATGGTGTAGAGACAAGTGGTAAACCCAAGATACAAATAAGTTCCATGTTCAAGGCTGACAAAAATCTTCCATAAATGTAAAAGAATTGACCCACTTCCCCAATTTTCCCCCATCCAGATAGGCAAGTACCTCTTTTTTTTTTTAGCGAGATCGAGGAGGATAGAAAATTCTTGGTTAACTCATCTTAGATGAGTCCCATATTCACATGTTTAACAAAATTGAAGAAGGAAGGATTCGGCCCCATATGGGTCCTTCCTTGTGTAGATTTTATGATTCCAAGGAAAGAAAAATCGACGATCTTTTCATATTTCAAGAGTCTGAAAAGATTCGATAAATAAGAATCCAAAATGGAATTTTTCATAAATTTAGTCTCGATGGTCCGAAAAGGTATAAAATGATACGTAGGAGAACTCTTCTAGTTGAGGTTGACTAGAGTATTCCTTTTTCGTAATTAGTCTAACAATAGATAAAAAAAAGGGTAAACTACCACTCAAAAGACGCCCTTTCAAACATTTTAATGAGTGTGAAAGGAATCAAGCTCACTCGACAATCTTTTCATGTTTAGAGAGTCTGAAAAGAGCTTAAAGGATACTCTAAAGAGTTCATTTTTCATATAGCTTTTACGAGTCCGAAAAAGTGATAAAAGTATACTCAGAAACCTATTCTCATGTATTTACGAGCACAAGAAAGAACAAAGACTAAGATCAGTAACCTAATCTCATGTATTTACGAGCACGAGAAAGAACAAAGACTAAGATCAGTAACCTAATCTCATGTATTTACGATCACGAGAAAGAACAAAGACTAAGCTCAGAGATTAGTTTCATTTTTACACAAACTTGAAACAAAGTAAAACTATGCTTGGGTAAGTTTCATTTTTTGTGAGCTTGAAACTAGAAAACAAACTATGCTCAGAACTTCCCAACGTAAAGTCCAAAGGTTTCAATGGATACCCATGGGTGGTTGGTACTTTTCCCCCATATTGAGAAGCTAGCGGCTTAACTCCAGCATGATGTATAGGAGATAGAGACATGCCCTCCAAGCTTCATTTCATTCACCAACTCTTCTTCTATCACCAATTGCTATACCCAATAAAACACATTGTTATTAATAGGAAAATTTTCACCAGAGAGGGAGGAAGAAAGATGATTAACTAACCTAGGTAGGTGAAAGGAAGGTTCAGGTATGAGATCTAATGAAAGACCCGAATCAATGGAAGAGGCATTTGTTTCATTTTTTAATGAGATTGACATAGGAAAATATCTATGCTCATAACCTTTGGGTTCAATTCCCAAAACTTTGTTTCATTTTTTAACAAGCTTTCCATAGAGAAGAAAACTATGCTCGTAGGTTTTGGGTTCGATACCCAGACCTCTGTTTCATTTTTTAACAAGCTTTCCACAAAGAAGAAAAAACATGATCAAATCTACTTGATCATGGCTTCCAAGAGGACAATTCTCTAGAAGGAATACATGTCAAGGAAGAAACCTCGACCATGGATTTCAAGAGATCTTCATCGGATGTGTTAGCACTGAGAGTCACACTTAGACTGTTGTAAGTGAAAGCCTAGTACTCATCAGAATATAAATGGATTAAATGGTTTTAGTAGGTGGATCAACAAGACTAGGAAAGAAAGGGAGAGGGCAACAAAATGTCTGTAGAGGCATTCCATTGGGCATGGAGTCATAACATCCTACAAATCAAAGGAAATTAAATTGTATATTAGACAAAGAGATATATAATGATGAGTAGAAGCATGGTGAATATGAAAAAAGGAAGAAAATCCATTATACATAGATCTTTTATGCAATAGATAAATATTTGCTTAAACAATGAACAATGATTTAATGGGAAAGCTACAACAGATCTTTTGTTGTTCATGAATTCATCAATCAATGGCAACTATGATCCTCAAAACCTGCAATATGTTCAAGCAATAAGATAACAAAGAAGTGGGAAAACAAAGAAGACAATATGATAATATCTCTCATGAATCTTTAATGGTAGAAAATGTCATTGCAAATAGACCCTCATGCTTACAAATGAGCAACTAAAACTGCTCCTCCAGCTCTCTCCTCTCTTGGCTCATGAATCCAACCCTTTTCTCATCAAAAACCATTTTATTTATAGTGAATAATATCTATCTACCCTAAGGAGGTCGAAACCAAGGTGTTACATAGGATCTTCCTCCATTTAGGAGTCTTGTTACAAAAGATTCCAACAAAATCCTGACAAATTCCTATTTTTTTGGGATTTTGTCTATGATGATAAATGCCTTTTGAAATAGGTCATCCTGATTGATCTAGAGATGAAACACATGTCTCTCATGTCCAAAATACTCCTAGGATACCATTAGAACCTTCTTTGATAGGTGGAAATCTCCCAACAAGGTGAATATCCAAACAGTAACTGCTACAAGAAATTCCATAGTGTCGTTGTCAAACATTTTTGCACATTCTGTAGCACCCTTTGTGTGTCTGTCTAGGTGATTCTATACCATGCTTTGTGTGTCTGGATAGGTGATTCTATAGATCCTTTTCTATGTCTAATATATCTCTAACCATAGAACATTTTGCAAAATTGAGAGAGGTTTTTGTTATTTGTTATGTGATGAACAAAAACCTCCTCCTGTTTTCAAAAATACCTTCTCATTTAGTCATAATTCAATTTTTAAGTTAGTCACTCAAAAATTGTAGAAGCACAACGTGCTCTCACGAGAAACACAATGTGGTCTTTGAGAGGGTGTTTGGAGGCCTTCCCAGAGGATTGTTGGGATGCAAGAGATATGGTTGGAAATATTATTATGTCTTCTACATAATGGAATCATCAAGTACTGCAAATGCCTTCTCAAAACCCCTGGAAAACTAACTTGAAGTCAACTTGTCCAAAAGTACATGAACCTTCCTATAGCAATTGTATTTTGGGAAATTGTCTCAAATTATAATACAATGTTATGTGTTATTATCTGGCTCCATAGGGGATGGCATGATCCTTGTGAGCTGCCAAGAACATGCAGTTCTAGTTGCCTTATCCATTGGGCTATGGAGTCAACTACGCAACCAATCTCTGAACACTATAAAAAACTGCCACTTATTGAAGAAATCTAACTGATATATCTACTACAAACTGAAGGAAAGTAACTTCTTAGAAAGAGAGATTATTTCCTATGCTACCCTGCCTCTAACTGGATCTGCAACTTAGTCAAGTAAAGGCAGATTTCCATAAAAACCACTCAAGTAGTTTCAAAACTTAAATGATCTTTTCCATATCAATGATCAAAAGGTAATGTATGAAATATAACAACAGTAATAAAAATTATTTCAGGAAAAAAAACTCACCTGGAAGTGCAGGTGAATAAATGTAATTTGAAATGTTCTGATAAGATGAAAAATAAGACCCCAAAAAGGATGCAAATGTATCCTTGAAACCAATATAAAAATTATATTGATCGACATAAAACAATTGTTCATCCATGACTACATCTTTTCTTGAAAACTGATAGCCCTTTAGTCTTCTTGTGATGATCACAACTTTCTCTTTAGAATGATGATCACAAGATGATGATAAAGCATGGTTTAAAGAATACTGATCATTTTAAGCTAGAAACATGTAATTACCTATGAAATCATCAATTACCTCATAATCAAAATGGTTTGAAAATTGATCATCAACTTTCCATGCATACCTGTCCATAGAAACATCTGCCAACACTGAATAATTTTGATCCAACTCTGAAATATTCTTACATCCTTGTTGTTGTTCCAAATCTGCTTCATACTTGTTTCCTTCATGCTCAAAAACTGAAACATATTGACAGTTCCCTTGCTCATGTGCATGCAGATTTTCAAAGTAATTTGGATCTCAAACTCTCTTGGAAGCACAAATGTTCTCCTCAATTTCTTGGGCATCTTCAAATAAGCATGCTAAGGATGAACACATCCGTTCTAACAGGAGAAGGAAAATATCTTAATGTTGAGCCATAACATAGTATACCATGGTAGCAGTCTCTGTAGGCTAGATATCCAAAGGAATGTCATGATAAATGTTGTAAAACCTTCTATTGAATACAGACAAGACTTCGTCTTCCTCTCTCCTCAAGGAATAAAAATCAGCGAGGTACAAATCAAGAGACTTGTTCTCACCCCAATTATTTAGAAAAGTATTGAGCAATTCCATCCAAGAACCAATGGAATCGACTCTCAAACTCTTAAACCATACTGCAACATCTCTAAACAAAGATTTGGAGAACAAACTCGTAGTAATATCATCATGAACTATGTCAAACTGATCAAAAAAAATTTCAAAGGCCCCCAAATGCCTCTTGGCTGTGACATGATCCTCTCTAGAAAAACAGGGAAGGTACTCAAGGAAATCAATAGGATAAGGATGAAGGATATATTGCAGCTTTAAAGGCTTGAACATCTTTATCCTAATTCTAGTTTGAAAAGAAGTGGGATGAACATGAGAATTAACAAGTTGATGGAAAGGCTCAATAATAACTGAAGATAATGATATCTGAGAAGGATTTGAATCACTTTTATCATTATCATGGTCACGAGGCTGAGTATGTTTGGGAGGGATAGAGATATAAACCCCATTCTTCTCAACAGGATGAAATGAAGTTTCAGGACCAACCTCAAAAACACAAGTAGGCTACAAATTTTCTTCTAGCAAAGATGGATATATAAAATAAGGTTGATGCTCATCCGAATAAACAAAGCACAAGATGATCATCTTTATATGTGAAGGGAAAAGAAAAAAAGAGCTGATAAAGAACAAAAAAAGTTCATGAAGAAATCTCATAAGATGATACCTAGTCATCCCCTTTCCTATGGTCATCTTTTTGTCAACATGATCCTCCCCAGTGGAGTCATTGATTGTGGAGTCACTAGATAGATGATTACAGTCAATTTTATGTATCCCTGTCTTGTCTACCATCAAGAGTTGGATCTATGTCATTCTCCCACGGAAGCTAGCTTCACATTTCATTCCCTGGAAATGACGCCAAAAATGTTAGCACTAAGAGTCACACTTAGATTGTTGTAAGTTCAAGCCCAGTACCGATCATAATATAAATGGATTAAATGGTTTGAGTAGGTGGATCAACAAGACTAGGAAACAAAGGGAGATGGCAACAAAATGTCTGTAGAGACATTCCATTGGGAATAGAGTCATAACATCCTACAAATCAAAGGTAATCAAATTGTATATCAGACAAAGAGATATATAATAATTTGTAGAAGAATGGTGAATATGACAAAAGGAAGAACATCCATTATATAGAGATTCTTTCTACAATAGATAAATATTTTCTTAAACAATGAACAATTAATTAATGGGAAATCTACAACAAATCCTCTGTTGTTCATGGATCCATCAATCAATGGTAGCTATGATCCTCGAAACCTGCAATATGTTCAAGCAAGAAGATAACAAAGAAGTGGGAAAAAAACAGAAGAAAAACTAATAACAACTCTCATGAATCTTTAATGGCAGAAAATGTCATTACAAACAGGCCCTCAGGCTTACAAATGAACAACTAAAATTGCTCCTCCATCTCTCTCCTCTCTTGGCTCATGAATCTAACCCTTTTCTCATCAAAAACCATTTTATTTATAGTGAATAATATCTATATACCCTAAGGAGCTCAAAACCAAGGCGTTACATAGGATCCTCCTCCATTTAGGAGTCTTGTTACCAAAGATTCCAACAAAAGCTTAACAAATTCCTATTTTTTTTGGATTTTTTCTATGATGATAAATGCCTTTTGAAACAAGTCATCTTGATTGATATGGATATGAAACATATGTCTCTCATGTCCAAAAAAATTCTAGGAGACCATTTGAACCTTCCTTGATAGGTGGAAACCTCCCAACAAGGAGAATATCCAAACAGTAACCACTATAGTAAATTCCGTAGCGTCGTTGTAAAATAGTTTTGCACATTCTGTAGCACCTTTTGTGTGTTTGTCTAGGTGATTCTATAGCGCCATTTGTGTGTCTATATAGGTGATTCTATAGATCCTTTTTCATGTCTAATATCTCTCTAACCATAACACGTTTTGCAAAACTAAGAGAGGTTTTTGTTATTTGGTATGTGATGAACAAAAAATCCTCCAGTTTTCAAAAATACCTTCTCATTTGTTCATAATCCAATTTTGAAGTTAATCTCTCAAAAACTGCAGAAGCACAACGTGATCTCAACAAAAACATTGTGTGTTCTTTGAGAGGGTGCTCGGAGGCCTTCCCAGAGGAGTTTTGGGCTTCAAGACATATGGTTGGAAATATTATGATGTCTTCTACACAATGGAATCATCAAGTACTGAAAACACCTTCTCAAAACCCTTGAAAAACTTACTTGAAGTCAAGCTATCCAAAAGTACAAGAACCCTCCTATAGCAATTGTATTTTGGGAAATTATCTAAAATTATAATACAATCTTATGTGTTAACGGGATGGAATAAAAATATCTAGAAGTAAAACATGTCTAGGAACTCGGGGAGGTCGATAGGGGTAGAGAGATCATGCTCCAATGTCCTCATCAAAGAGATCACCATGTCAACTACTAGATCCAGGTCATTTGAAGGCATGGGAGACAAAGTAAAATAATTAACCTGTGGCGGGGGCGATACCACTTGTAGATAATAACCGTTTAGGGAGGTCGTAGGGATGGTAGTCAAATCAGGACCAATAAATGAAAGTTGATCAATAGTCACAATTTTTCCATTGTGAGGGAAAGACATCACTTGAAAGAGAGTGGAAGTGATGGCTTTCATGGAGTAGAAATAATCACTCCCAAGGAGAAAATTAAAATACAAGGAGTCACAGACTACCATGACATCAATATAGACTATTTTCCCTCCTAGAGTAATGGGAAACTGAGAAAGGATCCCTAAAGGTTGACTGGTCATTCTATTAAAATCCAATAGATTTTGATTAACCAACACAAGTTGTGGACAACCCAAAGCTTGCCAATAAGTTGAGGATAATATACTAACAAATTCACCTTCATCTACAATAGTCTGAGGAATTTCCCTACCACAAACTTAAACAACAATTTGGAAAGGTACGTCGGAAGGAAGATGAGGTCTAGTTAGTGCATTCCAATCGATAAAAATGGACTCATGATTTGGAGGGGGTTCCATGGGAGAAGGAGAAATTCCCCCTTGTATAGTAGAGTTTGTGTCAACAAGAAAACCATGAGTGGTATCGACTTCATTCTCCAATGGGAGAACGAGATCGAAAGATAATGGAATCTGACCAACCTATTCAGCTTCATTCTTCAAGGGAAGAGTGGGATCAACTGATGGTTGGGTCGAATCGACCACTTTGGCTTCACTCTCTGAAGGGAGAGTGAGATTGACCGATGATGGACTTTGATCAATCACTTGATCAACTAATGGCAGTTTGGGAGAAATTTTATGATAACTGGGTGGAAGGTGTTGCTAAGAAACAACAAGTTATTCTAACAACTTCTAGGCTGCATCCATATGAGGGAAAATGTGAGTTCAATGACTACCTTTACATAACCTACAAGGAAAATAGAGTCTACTTTTCTTTTTTCCAACACTACTAACACTAGTTGAAGGTTTGTCACTAACATGATGATCAAAGGATGACAACATGGGATGATGAGGGCCCAAAGACCACACTTCTAATACCATGGGAATACTAGGGAAATTTCGAAGAAGGTTGTCACCCTTGCAAATCCTGCAAGGGTATTTGGGATTCCTAGGTGCATGGGTATATTTCTTGATGGTGTTAACACTCCTAACAATAATTGGTTGTTTTCCCCCTTACTGATTTTTCTTCTTCATGTTCTTCTTTTTCTTCTTCTTCTTAACCTCCTAGTTATTAGCACCAAGGTTTTCACTAGGTGAGGAAGAAGGAAAATAAGAAGATGCAACATGTTAAGAAGTAAAAGGGTCAACATGATGTTGACACAACATGTTAAGAAGTAAAAGGGTCAACATGATGTTGACATTCTTTGGATGGAGGGTTGAAATTTAAAACAACAGGTGCATTCAAAAGAATTGGAGTGGAAAAAGACCATAAAAGTAACCTTATAGTGAGTCATGGTAAAGTCAAAGTAGTGATATATGGAGGACTAAAATTTCCAAAGGAATGAAAAAAAAAAGGTTCTCGAGGAAAAGGGGTTCCTTGGTTGGTAGATTTTGGAACTAACGCCATAGACACAGACTCAATTGTAAGGTCAACTAAGAGAACAAAAAACACATGCTAAAACAATCTAAGAAGCAAGCAAGAAAACCAACAACCTTCTCATAGTGAAACCACTAGTTTATGATGAAATCCAACGTCATGGAATCAATATGAAAATGGGTAGAGTTAAAGTGGGAGATATAGTTACATTGGTGACCTGCTTAATAGAATTACGCCCTTTTGCAAGTTCGCGCATGACACAACCCTGAGTATACCCTCCAAGGAGCCCAAGTGATTTTGACCAATGTCTGCTCCAGGTATAGCAAAGACATTCCCCTTCACTATCACCTTGTTTAAGATCCCTAAATATAGTGGTCACTAAGGATACCTCTTACGACACCATAAACCTGGGGAAATAGTCGACGGTCTGGTATACATGCAAGGGAAAGGTCGAGAGCTAAAATCCCCTTGAGAGGTGTCTTGCATGGAGGTAATATCCTCTCAAGTGATCCCCAATTGTCTTATGACACTGTTTGTAATTCATGTAGACCACTCCACCAAGACCAACGAAGTGGGGTTAGTTACTCTGTCGACCCCAATGTGACCTCGTGATTGACCATTATGTTAGAAGGGCTTCCCAGGACATTGATGCATCAAATGGATTTCCTCTCCCTATCACGTGATACTAGTGTTTGTTTTAATTTCTTTGGAGAGTTGTCCTCACCACCTAATCCAAATCTCTACACTTAAACTAATGTTGGTTTGAGGAACCCTACAAATAAAAGTATCTAGGTATATTTTAATTAGTGCTTAATTATTAGGTTTTTGTTTACTAAAAGGTATGCAAAAGTTAAATTTATGGTGTAATGACCTTGACTCCAAAAAGAATACAATAGAATGAAATGAAAATGTTTCATTCAATGAAACTTTTGTATGAAAGGGAAGAAAGTTGTGCTTTTCTTTCAAAAAGTAATCGACCCAAATTCCAATGAAATGCAACAACAAATAAACACGTCCCAAATCCTAAGAAAAATGCTCCAGATACTTCTACCCAAGTGCACCAAAACTACACGAAAAAGACTTGAATATGATGCTTGATCCTTTCCTCTTTTCTAAAGACACTAAACAACTCAAAGAAAAGACAATTTCTTTCACTATCCAGACCCAAATATTGGATTAAGAACCTAAATCATGCCTCCTAGCAAAAGGAATAAGGAAAGGGAAGCAATCAGCCAAGAATGAAAAACAAGGATGAAAAAACCCTTTTGAAAACACAAAATCAAACTTGATATCAAAGCACAAGAATGTTTCAAAATCTAGAAACAACAAAACACCTTGAGAATAAGACTCAAGTATTAAGAAACTAGATAAACAAAACCAATCAAGTACTGGAAACTAGCATGCAAGCACACAAACTAGGGCTAAAAGATTAGACAATCTCAAGAAGACACGCAAGTCGAAAAAGGATGAAAAATAAAGTAACCAAAATAACTTAACAAAAGAGATTATCAAACACATCCAACCATCCAAAAATAATCACAAATACTAAAGAAAGAATCTCAAATAGTCACAAAGAAAAACTGAGAAAAATCTAAGAAATAAGCAAAAAACATGGCTCAAAAAGTAGGCTTCTATAGGAGGTCGCCCCTTTGGAGTGGAATACATGTCCTCAAAGGGGAGATGGACTCTCCACATTGATATAGAAAAATGTATTCAGGACACTATGTAGCATTATAACAGGGTGCTTCCAAGGTGATATGGATGCTCTATAGAGGTCCTGAAGGTTCTGATTTGGAAAAACATTTTCATAAAAGGTCATGGTTTGATAAGTATAGGATTTCCAAAGTAGAAGAAGAAAAGCATAAACAAATTGAAATGATTTAAGGCCTATAAACCTAAGAATAACTAGATGGTTCTTCCCCGTCAGATTCACCAATTTACTATTGTGAGAATTATCCCCCTGTGGATAGGTTGATTCCCCCCCACTTAGGTTCCCTACAAGTTAGACAGACTCTAAAAAATAGACATTAACATCCTTCTAACAAACCATTCTATTTTCTTGTAGGAGGGTTGAGAGAGAAGGAGAAAATGTATGTGTACCTGATTTTTTATGTTCGTCATTGTCACTCCAACAGTTGAGCTCCAATCCAAGCAGCCCCCTCATGAATTCGATCCTACAATAACAACGTAACCTTCCCCTAATACTATCTATGATTGAGTAATAGCAATCCTACCAACTGATAACTTAAACAAAGTGATCAAATAGAAAAGAAATGAATAAAAAAGTTTAAGAGAAATAGGTCAGGTTCTTTTATTCAATGAAAAGAAATAAGTTTACAACCTGATGATGTTGCAATACTCTAAGCTTCCTTATTCAACCCTTGAACATGAATGAAAATCAAATTATTTACATAAACAAAGGTTTATGTCTCTTTGACAAGATCATAAGTATGATATGCTTCTTTTCCATCCCCCCTCACTTTGAAATGGCCTAGTTATATAGGTGCAAGAAGGGATAACCATTAGGATAAACTAAGAGTGTAGTTGAGGATAAGTAGTATTAGGTTAGGATTGATGCTATCTCCATTGTTGTACTTTCCCCCAAGATAGGATGAAGGAAAAATCGAACCATATCTTGATGAAAACAAGAAAACAGACCAAGAACTATCCAGAACTTCCTCGAACATTCCCCCTAAAATCATGGAATTTGACCAAATATACATGGATCCTCCCCAATAGAGGCATACAGAGCATCCAATATGCTTCCCTGGAGTGGATAAGTGGGCATACATTGTCAAACAATCCTAGAAATACAAGGGGGAAAGTGAGATTTCGACCCTCAAATGATGTTTTTCTTCCTCTCACTTCAAAAATAATCATGGAATTTGGTTTGTACATGGTCACAAGGTCATAATTATTAGGAAAGTGTGAAACTTATGCCATTACATCGTTCCATTGAAACCATGACACTTAGGGTGAGATGTCAGCAATACGACACTTAGAAAAGTGAAATGTGACACTTAGCTAGGTGTGACAAAATGGCATATAAAAGTTGTGTGTATTGTAATGATTTAATATGAATTTGATGAAATCATTAATCCTTTGACATCAATGACATTAATTCCAATAATCTCCCCCTTTTCCATTGATGGCAATCGGGAAATGAAACATGTATTACACCATGCATAGAAAGAATTATCCTCCTATATGCAACTCTCCCCATGTCTACAACTCTCCTAGGAATAGAGAGAATTATCCCCTTGTCTTCAACTCTCCCGTTTTGAAATCAATGGAAAAGAGATACTCCCCTTGAATTTTCTCTTCTCCTTAAGAACTCAATAGAAACACTAGTCGACTATTGACCACTTCTAAGGAAATCATCAGTAAGTAATAGGAACATTGCATGACTATACAACCAATGATACACAATGATATGAAGTCCTCAAACATATAGTCAAATGATTATACGACCATCGCTCAATACAATGACAATCTATATTGGTAGTCAAAACTGGTCCACAATTATGTCTTTCACATCTCTTATGCAAATATCTAAAAGAATGTTTTCCATTCCTTCAATTTTTGCACAAATTTTTGCGTTGGATGATAAGAGGACGTATGATTAGGATCATGTTCACTTACAGGAGTAGAAAAACCTATCATATTGAAAACAATGTCATCTATATTCTCAAATCATTCCATGTGATGAACATGCAACTCATCAATCTTTTTGGAAAATCAACAATATGTTTCTCTTTTGGAAAACCAGTATGAAATCCACCTGCAACAAATAAAAAAAAATTGGTCATGGTTCCAATATGGGAACACGATACTCTTCTCTTATTGTGGTAATATTGGACATCATATCATGAGGTTTTGAACACTTTATCCACACTTATGTATAAATCAAAACTATAAATATGTAAAGGCACTTGCAAGAAGACAAACAACAACCCCAGATGAAGTTAATTGTCTTGCTGAAATATTTGAGAAAGAATACTCCCTAATTGTTGCTATTAACGTATTGATATATTAATACATCAAGGAATGGTTCGTTGAAAATGGCTCATCTCTCCACATGAATGGGATGAGATCAATATTCTTTACTTTCTGAGATATCAACACAGATTGCTATGTAGGATCTAGAAATAATACTAGACAAGCAATAAGAGGGTATGTATATGTAATATTCCATCTCGAGTCGATAGGATTTATGGGAATAGATAATATGTTGTATGTTCCATATTTGAAAGTAAACCTACTCTCAGTTGTGACTTTTGAATATCAATGATATGCAGTCACATTTCAGAATGGACATGTACTTGTGCATTTAAGGGAAGCTACTCAAGAAACAACAATAGTATTTGATTTTCGTAAGGAGAGATTATACAGGTTTATGGGAAGACCTATAATTTGGTCTAATGGTTTCTTGGATTGAACATCATATTCTGCACCATATTCAATGTCATATTTATCATCAATGTTGGAGGCATTGTCTAAGATAATACATAGTGAGACTCCTTCTAGTACTAAGGGGAGGATGAGTCCATGAATAAGCCATCCATCAAAAGAGAATTTATTGTAAATATGTATATTTGTGAATGTAATATGAATATGTAGATATCACATAAGTCTACTAGAATGCTTGTAAGCCCCTCATTGTAGATTATAAGAGTGAGAGGAATTATGTAAAATTTCTATATAGCCACCTTATATGTTGTTAAGAGTGAGAGGAATTGTGTAAGATAATTTCTATATATCCACCTTATATGTTGATAAGAGTGAG
>JASDQU010105160.1:59799-92556 GCA_032191745.1 Picea mariana
ATATGTGTTAAGTGAAATTGGAAATGAAAAGTGTTGTCTAGGAAAGGAAGATGAAAGTTGGCTATGGAACAGAAGAATGGGTCACATGCATTTTGATAACCTTGTCAAAGCTAGCAAAAGAGAAGCAGTCAAAGAAATACCCCAGATCACGAAACCAACTAACACTTTATGCAAGCATTGTCAACAACGAAAGAAAACAAGGACCAGGTTCAAATCAAAGGAATATTCAACAACAAGACCAATGGAAATTGTACATACTGATCTAGTTGGACCAACTACAACAAAGGGATTAAAAGGTGAGAGATACTTTATGTTATTAGTTGATGATTATAAAAGAATGACTGCAGTTTTATTTCTCAAGAACAAATCATAAGCTTTTGAAAACTTCAAGATCTACAAGGAAATGGTTGAAAATGAGATGGATTCAAGAATCAAATTCTTGAGATATGATAATGGAGGAGAGTTCACTTCAAATAAATTTATGGAATACTGCAATGGTCATGGAATAAAAAGGCAATTCTCCATTGCTAGGACACCTCAACAGAATGGAAATGTTGAAATAAAGAACAAGACAGTGCAGGAAATGGCTCAAACAATGATAATGGATTCCAAATTGACAGATATATTTTGGACACAGGAAGTGCATACAATAGTTCACATTCAAAATAGAGTAATACTCAGAAACAACACTGATAAAAATCCCTACAAGCTATGGAAAGGAAGACCAACAAATGTGAAGCACTTCAGAGTTTTTGGAAGAAAATGCTACATCAAAAGAGAATATGGAAGAATGAGAAAGTTTGAATCTCATGTGGACAAAGGAATACTTGTTGGTTACTCAAGTAAAAGAAAAACATACAAGTGTTAAAATCTAAGATTAAACAAAGTTGTGGAAAGCATCAACGTAACAATTGATGAAACAGGTAGACCATAATCAAAGGAAGAAGAAACCAAATCAATGGAACAAATTTTTGAAGAAGAAGAAGAAGATGAAGTAGAAGAGGAAGATGAAGAGAACCCAACATAAACAAAAGAGAAAGTTCAACAAGTATCTCCAAAGACACCTAGCAAACGAGTAGAGAAGAATCATCCTTTAGATCAGATTATTGGAAACAAAGATGCCGGAGTTGAGGCTAGAAGAAAAATCCATTCACCAGAACAAACACACCTAGCACTCTTATCTACAATTGAACCAAACTATTTTGAAGAAGCCAACAAGGATGAATTTTGGAATAAGGTCATGGATGAAGAATTGGATCAAATAGAGAAAAATGACACTTGGGAATTGGTTCCAAGACCAAAGAATAAGAATGTGATCGAAAAAAAATGGGTTTTCAGGAATAAATTGAATGAAGATGGACATGTGACAAGGGACAAAGATAGATCGGTATGTAAAGGATATGCACAGATTAAAGGAATCGACTTTGAAGAGACATTTGCCCCAGTTGCCAGAATGGGAGCAATCCATTTGCTTTTAGCTTATTCATGATCCAACAATGTTAAAGTATATCAGATAAACATAAAATCAGCTTTTCTGAATGGGGAACTTGAAGAAGAAGTCTACATTGAACAACTAGAAGGATTTCAGTTGTCAGAGAACACAAACTATGTGTGTAAATTAAAGAAGGCCTTGTATGGTCTAAAAAAGGCTCCTAGAGCATGGTACTCCAGATTGGATAAGTATCTGTAGCAGGAAGGGTTCAGAAAAGGAAGTGCAAACAACAACCTCTACATCAAGGTAATTCAAGGTAATATTTTATTAATTGAAGTTTATGTTGATGATATTATTTTTGGTAGTGATGATGACAGGTTAGGCCAGAAATTTGCAAAAGATATGCAGAATGAATTTGAAATGTCGTTACTTGGAGAACTATCCTTCTTTCTGGGACTTCATATACTCAAAGCAACCAAGTATATCAAAGAAATGCTAAAGATGTTTGGAATGGAAGATTGCAAACCAGTTATCACTCCCATGCAAACTAGTTGTTAGTTGAGCAAAGATGATGATTCAAAGTCTACAGATCAGAGGAAATATAGGTCAATGATTGGTAGCCTACTATATGTGACAACATCGAGACCAGATGTAATGAAGGTAGTTGGACAGGTGGCACAATTTCAAGCAGCACCAAAGGAATCACATGTATTAGCAGTAAAGAGGATTTTCAGATATCTCAAAGGAACATAAGAGTTTGGGTTATGGTATCCAAAAGGAAAGGATCTATCACTTATTTCCTATAGAGATGCAGATTGGGCAGGTTGTATTGATGACCAGTGAAGCACTAGTGGAGAAGCCTTCTACTTAGGTGAGTGTTTAGTATCATGGATAAGTAAGAAACAATCATCAATATCTTTATCTACAACGAAGGCAAAGTATATTGCAACAACATCATGTTGTACACAGGTTCTTTGCATGAAACAAACTTTGACAGATATATAGGTTGAGTATGATGAGTCCATTCCTATCTATTGTGATAATACAAGCACCATCAGTATCTCGAAAAACCCAGTAATGCACTCCAAGACAAAGCACATTCCAATCAAGTATCATTTTCTATGGGAGCAGGTTGCAGAAAAGAATATCAAAGTTGAGTATGTGGGAAAAAAAGAACAAGTGGCAGATATCTTTAAAAACCACTTCCATGAGAAGCCTTTGAATATCTTCGCCAAATAATTGGAGTTATTTCTACTCCAAAATGAATGCTTTTTGAATTCTTATCTTATATGTCTTAGATTTATACGAGGAATCACCTTAAGAGGACAGTTCATTCAAGGGGAGCAACCTCGGATGGAAAGATACCTTTTCCATTGATGAAAAAGGGGGGAATATTTATCAGATGCATAGGACAGAGGCATGGTTCTAGGGGGAGTAGATTTATCAAATACAGAGGACAGAGGCATGGTTCCAGGGGGAGAAGATTTATCAGATGCAGAGGACAGAGGCATGGTTCCATGGGGAGGATGAGTGATATGATTTCAGTATTGCATCAGAGTGTTTCCATCAATGACAAAGGGGGATATTGTTGATTAAGGTTGGTTTTCATTGATATCAACCCTTGAAGAAAGCCTCGTAGTAAAAAGGTTTGGGTAATGGACCCTAGATTGTTTGATGTAAAGATGACTCATTATTGTCTCATCATGGTTGATAAGAAGTAAATATGGATGAACTCCAAAGTGGTCCCCTTATGGTGAAATCCCTCACGAGAAGACACTATGTGGAGTAAGAGAACCCATGCTTAATTTTGTAATAATGAGTTGAAGGAGAGTGAAATTGTCAGGGAAAATATCCTAGATGGATAGTGCTTGTCATGTCATTTTTTGTGGTATGTCAAACATCACATAACTCCTCACAGTTAGAGAGTTATGACAATATGAAGTTTGAGAACCCCTCATGAGTCTTATAGAAGCCCCCAAAGGTCAAAGTGCTTTGCAAAAGAATTTATTTTAAATGAAGAAGCCCTAAAATAAGGAAAGTGTAATGCTACATGAAGATATAAATAAGAGGCAAAGCTCACTCATTAAGAACACACTTGTAAATTTTGTATATCTATTTTCTTGTGTAAATGTTCTTGTAAATACTTGTGGATACATATAAAGTAGCAAACGTCTGAGGTAGCACAAAGGGTTAATGACGAAATTCTCGGATTTACAGAAAAGCCCCATTTTGTGATGCATACACAGGCTGTCTGTGTATAGGGTGCGTATACATTGAAGGTATACATGGGCTGACTGTGTATAGGGTGAGTATGTATGTGAGTTGACTGCGTATAGGGTGAGTATATGTTGATAAAGCCATGAAACTTAAGAAGATGAAGGTGCAGAGTTTATAGATTCTGAGTTCAAGCTCCTAGGAAGGTCTAGAGTGCTCAGATACATCAGATCCATTCTTTGGTTCAAAAGGTATGTCTTATTTCTATGAATAGTTGGATTTTGATGCATGCAATGGAGATTTGAGGATTATCCCTAGAGAGACTAGTGGCTACATGGGATCTTCTGTATAATTCAGATCTACAGAAATACAGTGTTGGTATATTTATCATTGATACTTCTTGTTGAGGCACATCTTGTATTTATTGGCATATGGCTAAGAGTTTTTATGGTACATGGTTGANAGGGATATTATACTTGTTCATGATTACACATACCTATATGGAACATGAATAGAGAGAGACATACTTGCCTTGAGTAGAGGTTTTGCATGAGGATGCATGCACAGGGTACAATTACAGTCTGGATATAGTGACAAGTTACATATCTATGTGAAAGAAGTTACAGAGGGTCAAAAGTTTTCAAGTGAAAGGAAACCCTAGTTTCAGAAGGCATACACATGCTACATAACATATAGGGCGCATACATAAGTGGTCTACATCACTACAGGTCGTGTATCTTTTGTATTTTTGTAGATACATGTTCAGTTCAGGTACGAATTGATTACATGGTAGTTGTACATATTGGATACAGGGTAGTGGTATGGGTTGATACAATTGTACATCAGTATATCTCACAGTGACAGGTTAACATTGGTTCCATCATTCTACTTCTACTTTAGGGAGGTTTTACGGGGAAAGGATAGGTGGTTGTAGCCACCTTCCAGTTGTAGTTGGAGAACCTATGGGGTTGTAGCTTCCTTCTAGTTGTAACCAGAGAATTGGGGATTTGGATCTTCCCTCAGGTTGTAGCCTAAGAAACCAAGGGGTTGGAGCCTCATTCTGGTTGCAGCTGGAAAACAAAGGAAGTTGGTGCTTCCAATGAATGTAATTCTTTGAGACATATAAGAAAAAACATTATGTGGTTTTCTCCCGATTTGGGTTTCCACGTATAACACTAGTGTACTGTGTATGTGTGTTATTATTTATTTTGTATTGCTCATTATTGGATAATAATTCTACATTGATATAACATTTGAAGAAAAAGGATTATAATTACACTATTACTGATTCACCCCCCCTCTCAATAATCCAACACACTAAGAAAAACATAACAGAGATAATCATTGCACAAATTAAACCATAAGACACCAGTTATATGTGGTTCACCCCAGTGTGGGGCTACATCCACCAACGGTTTCACCTCTTTATTATTCATCAATCTCTTACATTCAATTACTCATGTGCACTAAGCCATAGATTTAAGCTTCGCACTAGATAGGAGATCTGCACACTGAGCACTAGATCCTCCTTCCAAAACTAGGTTAAAGCACAGAGCCAACTCTGTATCAAGCACAAAGACTTAACACACATACATTCCCTTGCATGAAGCCACTTGAACTACTTTCACTTAGCCAACTAGCTCCCTACTTTACAATATTGTATTCTTTATTTATAATAATACAAACCCTTACAATAGGGCCAAACATGGGGAGAACCCATGGTTCGACATCCCATAAACCCATTACAAAAACCCTAGAGGACCCCTTACTGGGTCCACATAGCCCACAAAATAAGCGATATTCACAATATCATCACTCCCTGGGTGCTCCATCTTCGACCATCATGTCGAATTCCAAAAATGGGCCAAATCTAATCAATGTTTCCCCAAAACTTGGTCGAGGGCCAACATGCCCCCAACACTCACCTGTGACTCATCCCAAGTCACTCAGGTCTAGACAATGTTGCTTTGAAAACCTTGAGCTTAATTCGGGCTGCCTCAACTTGCTTCTTCACCTAAGCCTCCTGCTCAGTGAGCTCCTAGATCATTTTCTCTGTAATAGACCCTTCCAGGCATTGTTCTACTGATGCAACCACTTGGTCCAATTGCGAGCCCTGTCCATCAATCTCTTTGAACACCTTTTAGGCTTCAGTCGAAGGGGAAGCCTGTAGTACCCTAGTCGATGATGCCTGGACACCTTTAGATATCAATCTATTGACCATTAGCTTCTCAAGGACCTCCTCGAAAAAATTCTCTAATTCACTAGGTTTGCGTGACATTCTAGTTTTTAACAAACAGGTGAGGTAGGAAAATAGACATGTGGGGTCTAGTTTCATATGACACAACTTGACACTTGGACAATTCTCTATTTATCTCAGTCAATCATGGGTAGAAAAAAGTGGTCCCAAAGTAGCGACCAACGAGTTAAATAAGTGGGGTATCGTAACTGATCTTCCAACGACCAGGAAATGCCTTCATCAATGTAAATTTGTCTGCTATGGTGGGGTCGCAATGCCCAAAAGAGGTCCATCAGCCCATAAATGTGTTTTCTAATTGTTCTGGAGTGTCATTCTAACAGTTGGGACACCTCCAACGGTCATATAACTTCACCAGGACGAAGTACCATTCTATGCAGACCTAGTGTTCCAGCGAGGTTCAAATCCTGCGAACCTACTTCCTGTGAGGTTCCATTCTATAAAGTCTTTGATATAGTCTCTATAGCTTCTTGTAGCTTTTCCAACATAGATTTCTTTTTACTGTGCTTCCTTTCCTTCTTCCCTGTGATCTGTGTTTCTCTAATTGTTTCTAGAATCCTCTTTCCATTCTTATTCTTATTTTATCCTAGTGCAGTGGCTTCACATTGTTGAGGTGCCCTCAAAGGGTTTGAAGTTAATATCCCTTTTCTTAACACATCCTGAGTGGACATAGATAGGTTCCTCAAGCCTTCTTTCATTCTTTCAACCTTGACAGCTGATTCTCTTGCCTTCTGTCCCTCCTGCATTGTTACTTTGTTCTGTTGCTTTGACTTATCCTCTCTTTCTTCTATTAGTCAATCTATTTTCCTAGCTTTGAAATCCCTTAGTTCTTGCTTTTTATTTTCTGTAGCTTCTTCCTTTGCTTTCCTTCTGATATGATCCTTCTCAATCCAAGGCTTACTTAGTAAAAGTTGGAAAGGGGTGTTGTTCCCAATAAACTTAATGACTTTAAATTCCTCTTCATTTGATGTTCCATGAACAATAATAGGTACATTACTAACTCTTCCACATAGGGTTATCATCTTTCCCTTAAACAAGCCTATCCTTCCCAACAAAGGTATCATAGTAGGTTTTCCCAAAATTTTCCAAGTTTCTTCTGTGTTAATATTCACTTGTGTTTCCTCATCCAAGACATAGTCTGTGTCAAAGTCTTCTATTCTTTCACTTATGCGTTGTTTTACTTTCAGGATCTCTGGTAAACTGACATCTTTGTGAACATCCATCATTTCTTTCAACTGAGATAATGTAGTATGAAATTTCTTTGGTTCTTTCTTTTTCTTTACTTAAGTTCCCAGCAATCACAGCTTTAGGTCCCGACAATAGAACCATTTGTTGGCATAGGGGAAGACCTAGGGTTCAACACTTAACAACGCACCAAAAAAACCCCTACTACCAGCCCTTTCAGCAACACCTACGAGGTAGGCGAAGTCTCACCTGAGGTAGAAGTAGGGGGCTTTACAGGACGCAAGTGTTTGTAACGAGGCTGGGACATAGATCTGTGAGAATAACACTTCACAGGGTATTCTGTTAATGCTTAGGAAGTGACATACATTAGTTCATTGACCTTATGGACATCATAGAACATAATCTAAGATAGTTCTAGTGCAGTAATAACAAAAGATTATGCACCTTAAATACTTAGCACTTAGCACTCTGAATCAGATCTAGCATTTTAACATAAGCAAAGAATTAAAGCAACATTTACATATCCATTACATATCTAGTCTAAGAACTAAGTAAAACACAGAGATAATCATTTCACAAAGCAAACCATAAGACACCAGATATACGTGGTTCACCCCAGTGTGGGGCTACATCCACCAACCTCTTCACCTCTTCATTATTCGTCAATCTCTTACATTCAGTTACTCTTATGCACTAAGCCACAAAGTCGAGCTTCGCACTGGATATGAGATCTATGCATTGAGCACCGGATCCTCCTTTTAAAACTAGGTCAAGGCATAGAGCCAACTCTCTATCAAGCACAAATCCTTAACGCACATACATCCTCTTGCACGAAGCCACTTGAACTACTTGCACTTAGCCAACTATCTCCCAACTTTTACAATACAGTGTTCTTTATTTATACTTTTACAAACCCTTATAATAGAGCCAAACATGGAGAGAACCCATGGACCAACATCCCATAAACCCATTAAAAAAACCCCAGAGAACCCCTTACTGGGTCCACATAGCCCGCAAAATAAGTGAGATTCGTGATCTCATCTTCATCTGGGTGCTCCATCTTCGACCATCGTGTCGAAGTCCAAAAGTGGGCCAACTCTAACCAATGTTTCCTCAAAAATTGGTCGAGGGCCAACAAATAGAAAGACTTAAGAGATGATGTACATGAAGATTTGAGAAACAAGTGTGTATATATGCTCCCTAAAGGAAGACAACTTGCGTATGTACACATCTGTCAAGGGAAAAACTACATATACCAGGAAAAAAACTTCCAGGGCAAGGGTTAAGCCAAGAAACACATATGCAATGGAAAAAACGTGTTATCAAGCAACAATAGACAAGAAAACTTAGGCAAACAGAGTGAAAATCAAGGAGAAAAACACTCAAAACCCCCAAAAAGGAGATATCCACAGTATGGTCGCCAATTCTTTTACAAGGAAAATATCTTTATGTCTAGGGGTAAACTACAATAGAGGGAATGACACCGAGAAATCAAATCTAAGACAAATTATGCTATATAAATGAAATTATAACAAGACAAGGCTAAGATCCTACCTCATCCAAACGTTCAAAGAATACCACCGTTGAGCACACGACCCAAAGATTTATACCTATAAGTTGTCCTCAACAACCAAGATACACAAGCATATGGTGATAATATATAATTTCAGCATATAAATTAGCATAATCTATTAAAATGGATGACAAATACGCCCATGGAATAGTAATTCAAATATTTTCAAGATATCAATTGGACGAGAAAATAATATTTCTATTAAAATAATCAACAGAAGTACATAGGTGACAAACTTCTGTAACGGTACATATCGGTACCAAGAAACTAAGTCCCTCCAACTGGGACTTGACCACTTCAATCCTCCACAAATTCAATCTCATATATAAGATTTAATGAGGCTCTCCATCACAAAGAAGGAAGATCTTGGGAGCTGAACACAAGAAGTTCATACTTTCAAGGACAAAGGGATGCAGACTCAATATGAAGTGAAATTTCTCTAGAGTGTCTTTGCTCTCAAAGTTGAATTTTTGAATTGTCTTCAAGACTTGGTTACAACTCAATTTATAGCCTCCAAATGGAATTGAAGGGAAAATCCATAGTGTTTCTATTATATGGAAGGTCAGGGATCATGGATCTCATGACATGGCATGGAAACCCGACAAAATTTTTAATTTTTGAGCACCAAACCCGATGTACGTAGGCTATAGTGGAGAAACTTGCGTATACGCTTGTTGTATAACCAATAAGGTGTGTATATGTGTAAAAATGTTCATTTTTGGATATGGAAAGAACAAAAATGGGACTTCAAGTCTACAGAGGGTAATGGAAGGCCATCCAATAAATTTGCATGGAGTGAGGAAAAATTTGTTGTAACAATCGCCCCACCCTGAGTGTGAATGTTTAGGCTGCCATCTCACTCGAGGGAAAAATTAGCATCCCCTCTTCCACCAAGAATACCTTGATCCCCAGGGGAATTTACCTCAGTAGTATTTTGCGCGCACCTTTCTTGAATACCACTTATGCTCGTGAAAAATATTGATGATTCTCTGCTGCAAACTTAATGATATAACCTTGTAGAGTCGTGTCAACCCAGAAATCCACTGCTTGGGTAATATGGTGATATAGATTATGGAGCTATGCTAACTTCTCTATATCCCAAGTACATATTTTATTAACACATTCTTTGAACTCTTGAGCTTCTTGTAGCCAATATACCCAATGGAACAACTCTTCTGGGATATTTATCCAAAAGATCTCATACTGGTCGCTCGATCTTTCCTAGTAGAAGATAGAATCTCTTGAGGTGTTCAAGTTCAAATTTCATAACTCTTCTTCCTTCCATATGAATGCATCACACTCGCATTCCCACCACTATCGAACATCATATATGTGGATCCGAGGAAGCATCCTCCTTACAGGCTCCCTTTAAAACAAAGATTCATGGAAACAAAACCATTTTGTTGGTGTAAATTTGTCAGACTAGGGTCCTCTTTAGGTTACCAACAAAATGGTACCAATGGAGTCTAGTGAGCTGCGATTTTCATCTTCCCGGAAGGGAAGAAGACTCACCTAAAGTGTGACCAAGACATGAGAATTAGGGAAGGGTAAGAAGAATGCTTATTCAGATCTACAAGTTATCAAGATTAATACCATTCTTGCATAATATATATTAACCTTATTTTATTCTTTAACACCTCATAACCTAGGATACAAGAATAGACTTGCGCAGAACATCACAATGAAATCCAAAATAATAATGCATAATAGACATAACATAATATCATTCCATGGAAACATAAATCATCATATACAAAGATCTTCTTTCAAAATTTATCTCCATCAGTATTCTATTATATCAGAGTTCTTACTCAAAATACATGCTTAGCTTATCTTAGACCTATACAAATTCATGCCAGAGAGAATCAACAAGTACATATCATAATATTACAAGACTTGATCATATTATCTCTAGTCTCTTGCTCTTACTACCTCTACAATAATACAATAATAGTTTACCTTACTTTCCCAATCTAGTGCAAAACCAATTCTCACTACTCAACAATTCTCACTATGCAACATCAACATGATTACAATCCTCTTCTTTCATTATATATTACAATTCCTTTCTTCCTAATTGAGAACCCGCAAGATCTCTCCTCTTCTTGATTTTGTTTCAACTGCTCCTCCAAAAACTGATTGCATGCTGGTGTCCAACCATTTTCTATTTGAGTGTCTTTCTATTGCGTTCTCTTTCTCTCAATGTTTTTTTCCTTCCTTTGCATGGTTTTCTGGATCCGTGGTAGCTTTCACAACTTCTATTTATCAAACCGAAGGGCCCAACACTACTACACAACTATCCAAAATGATGACCCATCTATCACTTCACTATTCTAAATACTTTTCTTAATCCATTGCAATTGATCATCAGATGCCTACATCTCAAACTGAAACAACTATTCCCATGGGTATGTTCAACTACAAATCAAAATCTACAAATCTACAATGTTCTACAATGAATATATTCCTTCCTGAATATTTCCTCTATGAATCTCTGCATAAAAAAAGTGTACCAATGATATTCCTTGTGTCTGACAGCTGGTCTTCTACATACCTACATGTAGATGTGTTCTTAAACGTGTTCCTTAACCAACCAATCTGGCATAGGAAATCCTATACCTATGTCATCAACCCATTATGAATCAAACATTTGTAACACCAATCTGAAACACTTCATGTTGTCTGAAGGATAGATCTTTGAATTGTAACAGTTTTTGCATAGAGTCCCCCTGTTCAATATTCATATTACTTGGGACTCTCTAAGATGTGTGTCTTATAAACATATCCCCTCTAATGCAGAGTAATATTCCTCTTTATCATTTTCCTTTTCATCCTTTTCCTGAAATATGACATCTTTCTCTTTTCCTCTCGATTCATCATGATTTTGCATTGCTGCAAATCTTGTGAGTATGATCTATGGGACCTAGTTTTCATTCACATGTTCTTCTTTTTTTTCATTTTTTCTCAAAACCTTCCTGCATGTGACATCTTCCTTTTTTCTTGTAGATTTATCCTGATCTTGTATTGCTGCAAATCCTAAGAGTATGACTTATTGGTGTCCTTCATTCATCTGTTCTTCTTTTACCTGTTCTTGTTTTCTTTTAAAAATATTCTTATATCTAATATCAATGTTCTCTCTCATATATGTATCCATCACACTTCTACAATCACAAGCTATATGTCCATAGATGTGGAATTTGTATATTTCTACTTCATTTCTCAATGAACCAAAATTGTTTTGGTGTCTACTGTATGCTTCCTAATATTTTCTAGGATAACTATTATTTAAGCAACCTGCACAGTTGCTTTTGTTCTTGGCACAGGCTCTGTAATTTACCACTTTATGTCCAAAATTAGCACAATTAAAATTATGGCGATAAAATATTATTCGATACCTAGGAACAAATGATCTTCTTTGTGATGCACTCCTTATGAATTTGTCTTCTTGTTTCTTATTTGTTTCTAGAATGTTCATCTTTGGGGGCTTGCATTATTTCTTCTTGACAATATATGCATAGATTCTTTGTTCTGCTTCCTATTATTTTGTATTGGAACTCAACCCTTTCTCATTCTGTACTTGATTGTATCCTAGATAGGACATGTCATCTGATGATATTTTATTGCTGATGATTTGATCCAATATTCTAGTGCTCTTATGCTGAATATCTTTCTTCTGAAGATCTTTCCTTAAAGAGACTACTTCTTCTTCCAACATTCCAATCATTTTCTCCTTTTATTCCAATTGACTTCTAAGAATTTTCTCAATTATTTTGTGTTCTTCTATTTGAATTTTTATACTCGTGATCATCTACTCTAGTTCTTTAGATTTGGAATTTTGAGATCCCTCTTTCATTTTTAACTCTGTCTTGAGTGACTTGTTTTTCTTCCTTTCTTTCTCGAGTTCTTCTAATGCACTAATTAACTCTGGTCTAAGATTGACTTCACCTTATTCAATGGAATCATATTCTACTTCCATGATGAGTACTATTTTTGAATAATTATCACTATCATTATCCTCCTTATCTGATGAGGAACTACCCTCCTTTGAGTAGAAACTTTTCTTGAAGAATTTGTTTATTCTCTTGTTTCCTTTTTTATATTTCTTTTCCCCTTTTGAAGCTTCTTCTTCATCACTGTATTTATTCCTATGAGGACATTTAGAAGAAAAATGACCAATACCACCATAATTAAAAAAATTCAATGGAAGCATACCTTTATACTTGTCAGTTCCTTTCTATAATTTTCTTACGAAGTTAGCCATCTCTTCATCTTCATCTGAATCATCATTGCAACTGCAAATTGGTTTTGAATTTTTCTTGTGCTTCTTACTTGTCTTCCTGGATGCCTTGAAAGTTGCTTCCTTTGTGACTGGGTTTTCCTATTTTGTTCTCATTTCATAGGATGTAAATATTCCATGTAGCTCGTTCATGCCCAATGTACCGAGATATGTTATTTCTTCTAGGGATGATATCTTAGAATAAAATCTCATAGGAAGAGACCTCAATACCTTTTGAACAACCACTGAGTCATCAAATTATACTCCCAATCCTTTAATAGTGTTAACTACTTCCTCAACTCACAGAAGGTAGGCTACAATGTCTTCATCTTCCTTCATCTTTAATTATTTATACTTGTCTTTGAAAATTTGAAGCTAAGATCCCTTTACCTTGGAATCTCCTTCATAATATTTTTTGTAGTTTATCCCAAAGATCATTTTCACTATCACAATGCATAACTTTGACAAAAATTGAATCAACTAAACTGCTCAAAATAGTAGTTTTAGCCTTTGAGATGTTTTTGCTAAGCTTCTTTCCATCTCTATTGGTTGGGGGAGTGGTTGGTGTTGTATACCCATCTACTACTTATTTCCAAACATCAAATCTCTATGCCTATAAAAAGGTTTTCATCCTTTTATTCCAAAAGGTATGGTATTTATTGACAAGCCTTGGTGCTTCAATCTTAGTATATTCCTTTATCTCCTTTTAGTTGTTAGACTACTTCCTGAAGAACCTACTCTGATACCAATTGTTGGAATATTGAGAGGAGGGGTGAATCAATATTAGTTTTTTCCTTTCTTTACCCACAATATAAATATTCAATGATATTCAATCAACATTCAATATAGCATCAATACCATAAATCAATTCATACACAACACATAAACACAATACATCGAAATTCTACATGGAAATCCAATGTGGGAAAAAACCACAATGATTTTCTTATTTTTCAACGAGTACATTAATTGGAAGCACAAAATTCCTATTTCTCTAGCTACAAATGGAAGGAGGCTTCAACCCCCTATTTATAGGCTGCAACCTGAAGGAAGCTCCAACTCCCTGATTTTATGGATCCAACCAGAAGGAGGCTACAACCCCCTTTTCTTGCCCCATCCAACCGCCCTGAAATATAACTGTAGACAACCCTGACACTACCTCTATTGTTGTAACATATAACTTTTTTTTTTATGTTGTTCCTGATACCTTTGTTTCTGCTATTAGTATCAATATATCATCAAGACTGCAACCACACATACCTCATACCAAAATCCACAAAAGAGTTCTTCAAATCAAGTGCTCATAACTCACTGAGATATACATGTTCCTGATTACTTTAGAATAACTACCTAACACACTCAGGAAGACATACCTTTACCCTAAATATGAATTGAGTTCATGATCCCTGATCTTCTTGTATTTTTCCTCGTAGGTATGTGATTGTGTGTTATTCTGTCCGCAGGTATCCGCATTTTTCCTCACTGTAGCATGTGGATGTCCATACTTTCCTCCTGAAACTCATGTATATACTCAATGAATTCCTATATAAAACCCCTTCTCCTTACTCTGGGCTCCTGCAAACTCCTTACTTCACTTTACTTCTCTGTTTTCGACTCACTGCCTCATATATCCAACCTGTATTCTCAGAAGTGAATACCCATAAGTGATTTGCAATGGACTCTTCTCTGTGTTATAAATATAAAAAATTTAATGACATGCAACTGCCATGCAACTCATGATGGCATGAAACACACATGCAAATCACAGTCATCTTGTTATCTTTTGTTTACACTTTAATTATCCATGCAATAATTAATTATCCCTTCAATAATTAATTATCCCTACAATAATTAATTATCCCTTCAATAATTAATTATCCCTGGAATAATTAATTATCCCTACAATAATTAATTATCTTCTATTTTTTGCCACTTTACTTCGACATGCAATAATTAATTACCCCTGTAATAATTAATTGTCTTTTGTTTACTTCCACTTTACT
Organism: Picea mariana; assembly: GCA_032191745.1. Classification (NCBI taxonomy): domain Eukaryota; kingdom Viridiplantae; phylum Streptophyta; class Pinopsida; order Pinales; family Pinaceae; genus Picea; species Picea mariana. The sequence continues at coordinate 74,737 of JASDQU010105160.1, forward strand.
TCGACATGCAACTTTTCTCAAGGGTTGACATCAATGACAACCAATCTCAATAATCAATTATCCCTGAAATAATTAATTAATCTTTTTTGATAATTACTTAATCTTTCAACAATTAATCCCTTGTTGCAACCACTTTAACTGGTCAAGCTTCTTGATGACCTTCTAGAGGCTTCTATAATATTCTTGAGGGTACTCCAACTTCACAAAGCCATATCTCCTCAACCATGAGGAACTACGTGGTGTGCCATATATCACCAAAAATGGCACAACGTGTACTATCCATCTATGATAGTATTACTTGAAAGTATATTGAACTTCATGTATTTATTACTCAATCAACTGTGGAATCCATGACCATGACCAACCTATCATTGGATCCTCTCATATGGATCATATACCAAGGGAACCTCTCAACCAGATGTCCACCATCACCAACACATGCCTCTACCAAGCATGTACCAAAGTCACCAACATATCATTAAAAGATATTTTCATGTACCATACCATGTGCCAACCATGCACATCAACCTGTACCATAACAAGTGTATACCTTAACAAAGTGTTAATTCCAACCATGCACATCAAAAACACTTGTACCAACAATATCATACACATCTCTAAGTCTTCCAGACTTCTCCAAGGGTTGACATCAATCTCTAAGATCACTCTCCAAGGGTTGACATCAATGAAAGAAAATTATCCAACAAGAACCTTATCACCAACCATTGGAGATGTGGATCGAAAGGTATCAAATATGATTATGTTCAATATGGACTATTTTAAACCAAGCCTCACCCACCAACTGGTGTTCCAAAATCAGGTTATGGTTAGTGGGAAGAATATCCATTACATTATTTTGGATGAAGGAGCCTCCACCCATTTCATGTCTTTGTCCTGTTAGAGAGACATTTGTTCTCCTAAACTCATTCGGTCTCCTACCACCCTGAAAGCATTTGATGGACATGGTTTCCAACCTCACAAACTCTTGTAATTTTTCACTTTGGAATTGAAGGGTAAAATTTCTTCTATTGATATTGAAGTGATTGACATGCCCTTAGATTATAATTTGTTGCTTGGTCGTAATTGGTTCTATGAGATGAATATCATCCCATCTTCATTGTTTCATATTTTACAATTTCCCCATCAAGGGGAAATTGTCACTATTGACCAACTTGACTATTGCACTCTAGATCTCCGTAATTCCCTGGAAAATAATATCCCTTTTTTAAGTCATTCCAGTATCAAGTATGAAAGTGTAGGAGTAGGTATCCTTAAAGATTCCTTGCTCATGGGAATTTTTCCTTTTCCTCCTCCTGACACCCCGAAGGTTTCCACATGAAATATGATTTTGACTTAGGTACAACAATCCCTAGAATCACTTGATCCTTTGGTAGTACCTAGTCTTTATGAGAATAGTTCATCGTCTCTGTCAAACTCGTTAAAAAATGAAATTGACCCCCCCTCCATTTGATTTGAGTCTTCCTTTGGATCAAATACTTGAATCTTATTTTCCTCCACCTATTAATTATCTTTCTTATTCCCCATCTACTAAACATATTCCTATTAGTAGCCAAAAAAATAACCAGTGGAGAAGAAGAGTCGACAGAGGAAACAACGCTTGGGGGGAAGGTCTCCAAGCTCTGGAAATCATGCTGGAGAGAAGTCACTAACTTATACCAAATTAGATGGGGAAAAATACCTCTATAAAGACATGCCACGATGAGTGATCCTTGCTTGGGGGTCATTCCCATTGGCACTTAGTAGTATACTCTAGAACAAGATTATTATTTGTTTTTTATCATACTCATAAATACATGAGAATAGGTTAGTGAGATTAGTATTTGTTCTTTCTCTTGTTCATTAATACATGAGAATAAGTTACCGAGTATACTTTTATCACTTTTCGGACTCGTAAAAGTTATACAAGAAAGGAACTCTTTGGAGTTTCCTTTAAGCTCTTTTCAGACTCCCTAAACATGAAAAGATTTTCGAGCAAGCTTATCTCCTTTCACGCTCGTTAAAGGATTTGAAAAGGAATATTTCGAGTGTTATTTTACAACTTTTTCGACCTCATAGGATTAATTATGAAAAAGGAAAAATATAGTCAAGAATGACTAGAAGAGTTCTCCCTTGTATTTTTTCACACTTTTTCAGTCCTGGGAGACTAAATTTACGAAAAAGTCATCCATGCAGTCATTTTTAAGTTCTTTCCAGATTCTCTAAACATGAAAAAACATTGATTTTACCTTCTCTAAACTCATAAGATTATTCATTGAAGGACCCATATGGGACCGAACCCCTCCTTCTTCAGGTTTGTTAAAAATATGATGAGGGACTCACCGAAGGTGAGCTATACCAGACATCTCTTATCCTCCTCAAGCCTGTTAAAAAACAAAGGGGTACTCACCAAGCATGGTGGGGGAAAAATTGAAAGAAGTAGGTAAATTATTTTTCTCCCTTGAACATGACACCTGTATGCATTATTGCGTACAGTTGGAGTCCATTCGCTTCAGATTCATATCATACTTTTTCATTTCAGTCAAACAGTTACCAATTCCATGTGTTGTAATACTTTTTCATTTTAGTCAAGAGTATCATGATTGTCATCACATCATGGTTGTCTTCACATTGGGTCTTTGTTCATGTCTCTTTGATTCAACTCCACTAATTCACTTGTTGTGCCACCCACAATGTTCGAGGGAAGTGTCAATTTTGCTCAACATTTTGGTCAACCTCTCCAGTATCATCAGTTTGTATCCTCATGTCAATCCATAATTCTCCATTACACACCATTTCCAGTACTTGTTTCATGTCGATGATGGGGGATATGTAATGGCCCTCCTTCAATGATTATTTTCCTATCAACTCCAACACATTATCCAAGAATTAGACTTAGAAACCATTTTAGTACCTTGGAGCATGCATGCCTTAATGGCAGGTTTCTTTGCTTTCGATAGTGGGATTCCATCATTGGCCTCTCATCGAAAGATTCCATCGAAAGTTTGAGTTTAGAAAATTGATTCTCATTTGATGAATTGTACTAAGGTACCTTGGGGATCATTGACATCAATGATGATTTCCCTCACACTTGTTAATGATATACATCAATCACCAGTAATCAAGTGGTTTCTACCATGTTGGACATCAACACATCTATTCACATGGTTAGATTTGTACCATTTAGGGAAAAAAATGAATACCCTAGGTATTTTTTAGGTTCCTACCATTTTTATATGCCTTGCTTAGGCTATGATGGGAGTATTTACCGATATATTATGTTACATAGATCCACTTTGTATTGGTCTATGGCTATGTTATTATCATATCATAGCTTCACTGTGTAAAATATCATGGATATAACCTGATCGAGTCATGGAGTTATGGATCCACATTGTATGTCCATTGTCCATATCCTTAGTCAGTACTATCATATATCCATAGTGTATTTGTCAGTATCCATGCTTTGAGTCTTTTTTCCAAGCATGGGTATGCCCTCCTCAAGGATACATATATATTTTTCAATGATTGGTTGTAGATTTCAATAGGATATTATTATATAGTTCCTTAGAACACATCATCATTTGTAAATTGTTTTGGCCATTAAATTCTCTCCTAAACTTTACCTTTAGGGGGAATATGTTACATGCAAAATTCACACACTACCTAGTGTTGTACTAAGTGTCGCACTTTCATCATTATTCCATTGAATGTCACACTTATGTATAGTTTTGTTTTTAAGTATCATAATATCATAAAGAACCTTTACTTAGTGTCACATTTATGTTTTACCAACTTAGACACCATGGGACACCATTTTTTCACTTACCTAGTCAAGAGGGAGAAGGAAACATCATTTTCTGAAGGTCGGACACTTGATTTGTACCATAGGTTTGACTTGGTTGTAAGGGTGACGCTCCCCTATTCATGTCTAGAGGGTGTCAGTCCTTGGGTGACACTCCCTAGACCACTGTCAGGGGCCGTTAATGACACTCTGTCTCAAGAATTTTAGAAGCTTCAATAAGTTATGTCTAACTCCACCTTTATCTAAGGGCCATCTCTGAGGATCTTTGGGTGGTTATGGATGATTGATGAATCATACCCTCGAGTCACACAACTTCCCTTCCATTATGGGGCTTGAAATCCTAACTTAGGGAGAAAATATCTTAACATTCCCTTCATTTTATAATGGTGGTTGAGCTTTCTAAAGACTATATAAGAGATACCATCCATGGGGGAAGGAGAGTTGAATTCTAGAAGGGGTGAAACTTTTGATCTTAAGAGAAACTCTGGAATACCTGTGTGTGAATTCAATGGATGGAGGAAATAAGGCTTTGGAATACTGACACCATCATCCATATGTAAGTTTTCACTTATGATGAATAAACTAGGTCTATTCCTTTCAATTATTGTTTGTGCATTTGTTTAATTACTAGATGAAATCAAGCTTAGATAGATTATTCTTGTCCTAGTGAGATCTAGTAGAAGTAGAGTTTTTTGTCTCCTATTCTTGCATATTCCTTTGATCACTGAGAAGCTTGGAGAAACTAGGTCGAGGTTTGGAGCAGTGAGTATAAACATCGGACCTAATGTTAGTATAAATCTCTCCTTCTATATATAATATTAAAGATTAATCTAAAGGAAGTCAATCACCACTTGTTTTAAATTTGTCTCAGGTTATGTTTTTAGTCTAAGGAGAATTCAACCTATCCATAGGGTCAATTTATCAAAAGAAGATAATATTCACCAAAATGGTTTCTTGAGGGAGAAACAAGGGGACTATGATACCACAAAAGGGAAGAGGAAAGGTGGTTGTTACTTTATTTTATCTTGTCATTTTCCTATGGAGTAATATCCATTTTTTCCCATGATTTATCACAACCTTCCCATTAATATTTGACTTCTAGGTGTGGTATAAGTACAAGTGTCATATAAGTCATATCCTTGGGAAGAGAGAGGGGTCTCATACAAATAAATTCCTTCTGTTGTTGTTTCCATTCATTCTAGGATGATTCTAGTAGATTTTACCATAATGGGAGTTAGGCGGCCATTTGTGGCCAATGAGAGGAGACAAAATATCTTGCTATGGGGATGTTTCAACATATATTTTCATGGTTGTGATGGATATAAATGGTAGAATTTTCCCATGTGTTGGTGGTTGGTAAGATCCATTAGAATATGGAGAATATGGCTACAAAAAATGTTGAATAAAAGAGGATGTTTGGTGAGAAATACCATGCATTGAATGTCCATAGTAGTCAAGGAAATACTTTCAAACCTAAAACCCTATTATTGATGCTCATTGACCATTAGAGGCTAAGTTTTTTAAGGCTCAGACTATTATGGAATGGTAGACAACATATTGGAATCTTTCTATACACACTAAAGGGCACTTTGAGGGAGTATTTAACAAAGAAGGAGTAGGTTTTCCTTGTGTTGTGTGGGGCTATTGTAGGGTCTAGTCGACCCTGTCGAATAGACTTGAAGGTCGACTTAGAACTTGTCGATCAACCAGTTTAGTTAGAAGTAGAAGTCATTCGGAGTCTCTACTAACTGATCAACCCATGCAGTTAAGCATTTACAATTTCCTGTTAGAGGTATAAATAGATAAGCACATGAAGGATAAAATAGCTTCATGGGAGAGGGTATATGTAATTGTGTTGTATTGTCTATCATATAATAAAAGGACTCTTATTTGGGCTCTTGTTACTTATGTATGTCTATATTTCTACGTGTATGCATCTCTATAACGGCTATGTAAGGTTCTACTGGTAACACTCTCGACTTTCCCTTCGTTTACAACATTGGTTTCGTTGTCGATAGTACTGAACCTGGGCATGTAGAAGTATACATAAATTATAAATCAACAAGACATAAGTGAGTGGTGGGAGCAAAAAATTGAGAACTACATCAGAAACTACGCAAGAAAGAATAACCTCTCTCTAGCTGAAGCAAGGTCGCAGTTATTTTTAGATATGAACGAAAGATTTCTTGAAGCTATCCCAAAAGCATTGTTTCAGCACATCAACAGATCAGGTGATCCATATATTAACACCCGACGAGGATTATGGCCTCAAATTGATGAATGAGGGAAGAAAAAACCTACATGATTGGCTCGAACGAATTATTGAAGAATATATTTCAAAACAAGTCGTTGAAGATCGAACATCCCTAGACAAAATAAAAGAAAACTTCTACACCGAATTGCATAATGAATTTTTCTGCACAGTTCCAACACTTCTTCAAAAATTCCTTCTCGACAAGGGAGTTGGTGATATTGTCGAATACTAACCAAGAATAGGCACACAATTACCGAATATATACTTCCAAGAAAGAGAAGAAATATGGGAAGCATTTCTTGATGCAAAGTGTAAATATACAAGAGAAGCCTGAGATTACTACTTGAATGAATAAACATGTCCAATTCTCCTGACTTAGAGTAATTCAGGTTCGAAATGGGGGGTCGTTTGATATTGTGAGATGTCATAAAATAAAGAAGTAGCGTTTCCCAAGCCAAAATTTCATCGAGAGGTAAAGAACCCCATAAACAATCTGTGGATATCTAGAAAATAGAATGGGACAAAAAAAAATAGAACAAGAAAAGATTTGTAACCAGTGGAACAATAAAATTCAAATAGAAATATTTTAGAGGAGGGTCAACCAATCAAAGCGCATAAGTAGTTTGAGTTGGATAAAGATCGACCAGAGTTAGAAACAATAACAATCACGGTGACACCCAACATATAAAGAGATGTACAGTTGAACTTCCATCAACCAGTCTAAAAACTAGAAAGTATGGACTGCAAAGAATCTGGACCAACTTTATGTACATCTCCCACACTATAAACTAGTCCAAGGATAAGAGAATTTCTTCAACAAATGCTAAAGATCGATGACAAATCAACAAGATTATGGTATATAACAAACGACTTGGGAAACCTACGATATGCATTGATTGTTGAGCCTAAACTAAATGAAGTTGAAAAAATGATTATTCAAATCAAATACCTCATCGACTTGACCCCCCTGCCACATCTAATATTGAGAGAAGAAACTAACTATAATCTGGAAATGACGCAACCATTGGAACAACAGGTGGTCAAATACAAAGATAAAAGTTCCCAAACTAAGGATGCATATTCCATACTCAAGAAGAAACAAATATTCCTTGAGTATAATCCTTTGTCGGACATGGATAAAACTCGACCAAAATATTCGACGACTCAGTTGAAATAAGTAGTAATTCAAGCACCAATAAAATCAAGTGTACCCACCAAGAAATTCAAAATGGGACTCAATCATATCCCCGTCTATGAAGATGAAGAAGACCCAAAATGCCATTGGTTTGTATGTGAAAAGTTTTGGGAGGAAGCTGATATTACAAATAAAGATAAGCACATGGCACAATTCTGAGTTGCATTGCACCATTGTGCCTTAACCTGGTTCATGAACTACACTGAAAAGAAAACTCGTTCAAAGGAAAAAATAAAGAATAGTCTTCTAACATTATTTAAATTCTAGAACATCATGCATCTAGAAACACAAAAGATAAAAGAAATCAAGCAAAGACTAGGTGAGTTGGTAAGAGAATATGACAAAAGATTTAAATACATCTTAATTCAAATTCCATCGATAATCAACTAGAACCTACTAGTCTAGTGGTATGTAGTTGGGCTACTACCAAGAATCATATCATCATTACGCCTATATGAGATAACTAACTGCAAAGACGCATTACAAAAGGCACAACAAGTCAAGTCGAATGATGATAGCCCATCAAATTCCTTGATGACAAAAAGACTTGAGGAAAATATAGAACATTTACAACAAACTATCAAAAGTATAACCATCCAACGTAATGAAATATGGTGCATCACATGCACCGAGGATGGGCACACAAAAGATAATTGTCCCCTAATTGAATGCATAGAAATGGCTGACATCCACCGAGTACAAGACCAGAAATACTGTAACATATGTGAATGATTAATTGATCATAACATACAATATTGTCCACACAATCTAAAAAACACAAAGTGGTGCCACATATGTGATGCTTCCGATCATCGAACTTCATAATGCCACCTAAATGCGAGAAATCAGAACAATATACTAACTGTCTACCACACAGAAACCACCGGCCAAACCAAAAAATATGGTCGAAGAGATGATTATTTCGGTGGTCGTGGTCAAGGTCTAGGAGGTAGACGTGGATTTGGTGCTCGAGGTCGAGGTCATGGATGACCATATTATGCTATTGTTGGGAAAATGATCAAGACAACACAAATTTTCCTATAAAAGACATGATTGATCTGAAGTTTTGTAATATATGCGGCATTGGAGATCACACTCTAGAAGAATGCACAATAGTGCTCAAAAAAATTATACCTAGAAATATTGTGAACCTACTACACACATATCTAAATAAGATGTAACAAACTCTAAGAATATACATATTGTTACAAGGTCAGGCGCAGGACACGACATCCATAATCCACCACAAAACTATTAAACAAAAAAGGCTAACAAATTTCCAAACCTAGATAAGGAAGAGAAAATAATGAGAGAATATCTTAAATTCTTTAGTAATGCAACAAAAGATCAACAAAATCGAAGAAGTCGAGATGAGGACATCACCCAAGAATGTTTTCAACTACGCAAAGAAAAAAAAGTCGATAAGTAGGCTATTGGACCTTCTCAACATACTACGAGAATACAAAGATGGCCAAAAACCAACAAAGGTTGCAAATCACCTCTCTTACAAAATCAAAGATTAAGATCCACAAGTTGAATTGGAAATCAAAGGAATCATGGTCAATCAAGTGGTAGTTGATTTTGGTTTGCAGGTTAATATTTTACCAAGAGAAACATGGATACGAATCACCCAACTGATCCATATTTAGGAGTGGAACAAACTTATTAACATATCGAATACAATAAACACACAGATATGAAGAAAAACACACATATGCAGTGAACAATATATTCTATTGAATAAATCAAATAGGCTGAAACTATACAACTGCAGAATTGAAATACTTGCTCGAATGGTGTTAGCTATCTCTAAGAAGAGATGTGGCTGATACACACATACGTCTGTGGAAAATGATTACAATGAGGCTCCAAAGGAATTTTTGATATTAATCATGAATGCCAAAACCCTAGAAATCCAAAAACCTAACCCTAGGAGGTGAAATTCCAAAAGTTATGTGGGACCCTATGGGTAAGTTGGTACCTCAACTTCTCAGGGTTGTAGCTTTTGCATATGACATCCATTTTAGGCACGTGATAGCCCATTGGAAATGTATTTTAGAGAAATACACATTACGCCATCAAAGTCTGACTCCATCTACAATTTGACTGTGGTGAGCCAAAAAACATTGTTAAGGGCCCCAAAACGGCCCTGGAAGTACATCAAGATGTCCTGACATGAAAACACACAAAATAAGCCAGTTGGATTAGGTGGGAGGCCACCAGTATCCACCTGGAAGATGTGTGGGGATTCAAATAACCCTGAAATTGTAGAACCCACCATTACAAATAATTACAAAACAATGTGCTAAAATAAAACTGTAAAAAGGAGCCAATTGGAATAGGTGGGAATCCACCAATATCCACTTGGATTAGTCCTCCCCCTTTAGGAAGCAATGGTATCCATTGCATTGATTTCACCCATAAGGTGAGGAAACTTCTGCTAAATTTGGCCCCGAGTGAGCCACTTTCCTTGGTGTAGTAGCTTCCCTTCCTTGACAACCCGATAAAGTTGGATCCTGTACTCGCAAGTGTCCTTGACCTATGTGTCCACTATATGATTAGTGGATGCTTGTTACATGCAGTCAGGTTTGAGCTCTATCAGTGTAATTTGTTTTTTGATCTCTGAGGTATCCAATAATGGTGGAAAATATGGCTGAAGGAGGTCCACATTGAACACTGGGTGAAATCCAAGGAAGGGTGGAGTGTTGAGCTCAAAAGAATTGCTACCCACATCCTTGGTGATAATGTAAGTCCCATATCGAAGTGGGTAGATCTTACGATGGGGCCCTATGAGATGCTCCTTCTACAAATGTAACCAGACTCTGTCTCCAACTTGAAATGGGTGCAGTACCCTGTGTTGATCATGGCACTCTTGTACTTAGCATTGGATTTCTACAAAATATCATGGACCTGTTGGCGGATGTGCTGAATCCTCTCAATGAATTTGGTGGATTTGTCAGTCTCATACTGAACATGGGAAGACTATGTTCATGTGGTGGAAAGAGGTAGTGCAACATCAATGGGACCTAAGAGTTGGAATCCCAACCCCACCTGAAATGGTCTATGGCCAGTGGAGATATGGAGATTCCTGTTGTAATTGTGTTGAACATAGGGGATACTCTCATCCCATGTACATGGATGCTTAGAGTTGTAAATGCACATGATGTGCACAATCATATGATTGGTGAACTCTGCTTGGGCATTTGTTTTGGGGTCGAAAGCAATGGATTTAGTGATCTTGGTGTCCAAGAGTGATTGGAGACTCCAAAAAAATGTGCTAAGGAACCTGCTTTCCCAATTGGAGATGATGGTTTGTGGTATCCCAAAATGGACCCACACTTGTTTGAAGAAGAGCTTGGCAGTATATGTCATCATGATATTCTTCTTGTAGGATGTGAAGATGGCCATCTTCTAAAATTGATAAACGACCACACATACATAATCATTTCCTTTCTTGGTGGATGGAAGGTCAGAAATGTAATCCATTGAGATGGATTCCCAAGGATTCTCGGGAGTAGGAAGATGGGTTTATAATCCTTTCTTATTGATGGTTGGCTTGGTAATGGCATAGGAAGTACAATATTTGATATACTTGTTGGCTTCCTATCAAAGTTTTGGCCAATAAAAATGTTTCTGAAGGACGACCACAATTTTCTCCACACCAAAATGTTTCGCCATCCGATTGTAGTGGGATTCCTAAATGGCATAATAGAGATGGCCTGGATGGCATAATAGTCTATCCTGAATGTGAAAATCAGTGAAAGTCGCACCTGTACCCAAGAGGTTATAGGTGATGGCAAATTCCAGATCTTGTTGATAAATTTGGGGCCACTCAGATGCCTCATGTCCACAAGAATGGAGCATAGTGGTGAGTGCAGCCATGGGAGGTCGACTGAGGTAGTCAACGACATGATTTGAGATACTTGTCTTATAATTTATGTTGATATGGAAATGTTTTAGGTAGGTGGACCACTTCTAATGTCAGTCGTTCTTCAATTTTCCCTATGTCTGTATGAACTGCAAAGGCTTGTGATCAGTGTGGAAAGTCTTGTACAATGGAATACATTTCATTTTCATAGGTGGGGTATTTCCAGACAATATCTGAGAGTGTATTACTATGGTGTGCCACCATATGACCATGCTAAGTGAGGAATATGCCTACAACATAGTTAGATGCATCAGTCTCAATATCGAATGGTTGTTGCAGATCGATAAAGGAGATAACTGGGGCTAAGTACAAGTGATGCTTCAGATCATCAAATTCTCATTGTTGTTCCTTCCCCCACATGAAATTTGACCTGCCACCTTCCTTGGTCACCTGGCTAAGGGCCCATGTAATATGGGGGAATCCCAACACGAATTGTCAAGATAAGTTGGCTAGTCCCAAGAAGATCCAAAGCTCTGTTAGTGTGGTCGGGGTTGGCCAATCACAGATGACTTGAATCTTAGTTGGATCAACATGTACCCCATGCTCATCAACAATGTATCCCAAGTATTGGACCGTGTTCATGCCAAAGGAGCATTTTTTCTAAGTTGACATATAGCTTGTGTTCTCGCAGAATGCTCAAAACCTGTTGAATATGCCACATGTGCTCCTCCCAAGTTCTACTAAAGATGAGGATGTCATCCAAATATACCACCACAAAATATTTGGTGAAGGGTCTCAATACATCATCCATCAAACTCATGAGAGTGGTTGGTGCATTTGTTAAGCCAAAGGGCATGACCAACCATTCGAAGAGACCTTATTTAGATTTGAAGGTTGTCTTCCATACATCAGTTGGTTCGATGGGAACCTGGTGGCAGCCAAACTTTAGGTCAATATTGCTGAAGAAATTTTCTTCCTTGAGTTGGTCAAGAAGGTAATCAATCCTGGGAATTGGGTACCGATCCCTGACTATGATTTTGTTTAAGGCTCTATAATCAATGCAGAGTCACCAAGTCCTGTCCTTCTTCTACACCAGTACAATCTGGCTTTCGCAAGGGGAGGAGATGGGTCTGATATGCCCCTTTTGAAGAAGCTCTTGGATCTGACACTTGATTTTTTCATTTTCCATCAAAGAGCGATGATAGATGGGTCCATTAGGTAGAGGTGCACCAGGGGTAAGATCAATTAGATGCTTGACTTGGCATTGCATTGGTACCTCGATGGGTGAGGAGAAGATGTATTTGTACTCTTCCATGATCCTATCCACTTGCTTCTACTACAAAGAGAGGATATATGGAGAGGCCAAAGATGTGGCAATGACCTTCTACTTACTATGAGCATAGATCACAAATAAGAAGAAATTCCTGGTCTGTGAAATGAACTCATTTCATTGCTTAACAAAGATTACAGAAATAGTGGTAGGCGATGCTACCTCTGGTATCCTATACAATTGTCTACCCAAAGTAATAATAACACTGCAGGGTCTAGACTCATACACAACATGACACTTCCACAAATATGGTTGTCCCAAAATAACATAACAAACTTCAAGGGGAGAAATATCACACAATACCTCATCTTTTAAAGGCTTGATGTCGTAGGGTAGATGACACTATTCATTGACACGAATATCTCTTCCTTGGCGAAGCCAACCGATGGTGTAGGGTTGTGGGTGCGGTGTTGTTGACAGGCCCAGTATCTTGATGACCTATATCGAAATCAGGTTCTTCTTACTGCCACTATTGACAATGAAATGAAGTGGATCCTTCTTTACCCACATATGTGAGTGAAAGAGGCATTCCCCTTCCTTTGGTTATTCTAGTTCACTTGGCCAGACTTTGGTGGTAGTGATAGTAGCACTAGGTTTAGCATCGATAATATTCTTCCCTCCTTTGGGATTTGATTCAGAATCAGAATCGACCTTTGATTCAAAAGCCTTCAGCCCGACCACAAGTGACTACTTGGAGTGACATTCTTTAGTGTTGTGCCAAGGGATTTTATGGTACTCACACCATTTTCCCGTATCCTTCTTTGTCTTCTCATTGCCTTCTTGTGTTGCAGCTTGGAATGGTTGTCTTGAGAGTGGCCATATTTTCTCTGTCCCTTGCTGTGTGGGTTGGGGCCGTCTTTTCCCTGCTTTGGCTGTGAGGAGTTTTCATATCCAAAATTTCACCTCTTCTTCTTAAGTCATACCCAATGAGGTGATGTACAGAAAATACATTTATGTTATAATGTATATATGAAAACATTCATGGTATTTGAGCACCAGATTTCACTCGGAGTCTTTGATACCCAATTTGGTGCACAGGGTATGGAAAATATTGGAGAAATCGGGTACTATCTAGTCCCTTTCTTGATGCAAGATGGTTCGTCTAGTGTACTGGTCCTCGTATCTTCCAATAGGGTAGTATTGTTTTGTAATGGCATCTTGGAAGGAATCCCATGTAGGGTAAACCACAAATATTACAGATTCCTCTATGTCCCTTTGCTCAGAGTAAGTGTCCCACCAGTCCTGAACATCAGGGACGACCTTTAGGAGTGAAAAAGTAATATTTTCCCTATCGAAAAAATTGTGGAACAAAAAATACCCTTCGAGTAGATTCAACCATTTATCTACAACATCCACATCTATCTTTCCTTCAAATAATGGAATATCAAAATTTACCTTCACCTTGAAGGGGGTTACATGGCCTCTTGATTGTTATAGCAATATTTGCCTCACCCTATGCAATATTGCACATAGGGCCTTTTTCCATTTCCATATGCAGACTTTTCATCCCTTTTTGAAAAATCCCAGAGCTAAAAAGTATATTTTTTCCACATGTATGCACCTTGCCTACTATACAACATGTGTATATGCAAGCTACACCACTATAGACCACGTACATTGGGATTTGTGCCAAAAAATGAAAAATGGTGTCGAGTTTCCATGTCACGATAGGATATCTATGATCCTTGGCCTTCCATATACTGAAAATGTTCCAACTCGTCCCTTTAATTCCATTTTCAGGCTATAAATGGGCCAATTTCGAGCTACAGAAAAGAGGAGAAAGAATTCAACTTTGAGAGCAAAGTTACTATGGAGAAATTATTTAATTCATATTGAGTCTGCATCCCTTTGTCCTTTGAGTCTTAACACAGTGTTCAACCCCCAAGCTCTTGCCTTATTGATTGAGAACTTCATTGTCTCTCTTCTATGAGATTACCTTTGGTGGATGATTGAAGTGGTGGAGGCCCAGTTGGAAGGAACTTGGTTTCTTGGTTCCGAACCGTGCCGCAAAGGAAGTGTGTAACATCTTCATTACTGCTGATCATATATTAATAGAAATACTCTTTTCCTATCCAATTGATATCCTGAAAATATTTGAATTGTTATTCCATGGGTGTATTTGTCATGTTTGTTAATGGATTATGCTATTGAATGTGGTAACATCATATATTATCACCATATGCTTGCTTTGTTTGGTTGTTGAGGACTAGTTGCAGGTATATTGCTTTGGGTCAAGTGCTCAACGATGGAATTCATCAAACATCTAGATGAGGTAGGCATTTTATATTGTCTTGCTAGCATATTCGTTTATATAGCATACTTGATAATAGAGTTGATTTTTGTAGTCATTTTCATCTGTTGTGGTTTACTCCTAGCCATAGAGATATTTTCCTCGTAATAAAATTGGGGACCATACAGGGGATTGAATCTTCTTTCTTAGGGTTTGGAGTGCTTTTCTCGTTAGATTTCTCTTGTTCCTATTGCATTTCTTGTCATATCATTGCTTGACAACCTATATTCACTCTGGGTTTGAGTTTTTCAGCCTTCTCCCTTTCCTAACTTTGTTTTTGAAACACATAGGTGGGTTTTTTGATTGACAGTCATGTATATACGCATGTTGTCCTTCTGCAAGCTGTGTACATACGCGTTGTTTCCCTAGACAGTCGCATACATCATCCTTCTTTTCTTGTTTGTTGGGATTGGTGGTTGCTGGGTAGGTTTTGTGGATTGGTGAGTCTTCTTGGGTCTTTGTAGTGATTGTTAAGTGTATATAGGATGACAAGAAACCTGTCTTTGATTGAATTTTTGGGTAGAGTCTCTCTCATCATCTTTTCATTTTGATTGTCCTTGTACATTGGGCTAGGTGTGTTGTTGCTTGGTATACTACTTGAGTTGTCTGTTTCTATACAAAATACAATCTTTATATATCAAGTTGTTGTTCAATCCATGGATTTTGGTTTTTCTTATATTGAAAATAAATAAAAATTAGGCATTTTGATCTTTTGAGTCTTTGTAATTATCTTAGTGCATGTAAAGAAATATTGCATTTTTACTTCAGAATTACAGAGTTGAAATTGAAAATTGCATTTGTTTTTAGAAGCATATCATTCATTGAAAATTGATGTTAGGACTTTTCATTGCATTCATATTTACTTTACTTGTTGAGTCATAACATCAAGAGTTTCACTACCATACCTTTTTAAGTAAGCACAAACATTAAAATTAATGCTATAATTTAAAATTGATTAGACACGATTTTATTTTCTAGGGTGCACAAACTAGCTTAGGATTTAGTACCTTGGCATAGGGTTTTGTGAGTAAAATTCTCTAAAGCTATTAAATTAACATATGTGTCTGACAAAGGGAGTGGATATATCCATTGTATAATTGGTAATATCAGGAGGCTCCACTTACACTGGAGTTAATCACGAGGTCGTACAAGGTTGGTTGAAGGGATATCCCACAAATACCTTCTTAGCGTCAGAGATATTTCTAGGGATCTTGCTAGTGCCCTTACCTCCGTGAGAGGTGATACTTTCAAGGTTTCAGGCTTTGCTACCATGCCCATACGGTGGAATTGACTTAGGAATGCTCGCCTTTGCATCGGTTATACATTGGTTTCTTAGTTGCTTGACTTAGGTGCCACATAGGTTACTTGAAAGGGTTATTCTGTAGGTACCCTGGGTCAGATAAGGGTCGGACAACACAACCTTTATGGAGGATTACCTATCCAGGGGATCTGACCAACTAGTTGTTAAGCCCACGAGAGCCCTTATAACCGATTTTGTTAACTACGATCTTTAGCAGGGAGTCTCAGGCCCCTCTTGGGTGAGATATAACTTATTTAGGGAGGGAGGCCCCTTTCAGCCACTTTACCCTGTTTGTGTGCATATTGGCCATTCAATTTTTAGTGTGCTCTTTTATTACTAGTTGGAATTAGGAGTTTATACTGAGTTTTCATTATCATGGATAGTGGAGTTCCTTTGGCTCCCTCATTTATCACTACCCCCCCCATTATGTTCACTCATTTCATGGGGACAAATCCTTCCGCTCTTCATAATGGTATGCATAACTATGACACTCATTCCATGCCTTGGGTCTCTAGTCATTTCCTTGTTGATATGTCAAATGTGCCTTCAACCTTTCCATCCTCTCCCTGGCCCACTTATATGAATCCTAACATTGGATCTGAGGGCACCATGGCCCTGCTGCCTAAATCTTCATTTGATATGAGTCATGTCCCTCAACCAAATCTCACTGTGGGAGGTTGGAACCTTCCCTCTTACAGAGCTAGTCCTAGCTATGCTCCTTCAGGATCCATTAATCAAATGGGTGCTTATTCTACTTATTACACCCCTTCCACATATCCTTCGTTCACCATGCATGTTCCTTCGAACACTTTTCCCATGATAGGTATACATATATCCATGGGTCTTTTATATGGGGAGAATCGGTTTTATGGTTTGGGCTAACCTCTTCACGAAACCCCTTCACATGGGGGAAACATATATCCTAATTTGAATAATCCTTATCATACTGACGTCTCTTTGCAGAATTCAATGATGATGCCCATACAAACCTCTTTGGATCAGTTAGGCGGAGGATACTACCTTTCTAAATAGGGACAGGGGGTAAACTAGGACCCTTCCTAGCCTACAATGTTTCAAAGCCAATATTTCCCTGGACCTTGGCATCAAATTTCACAAATCACCGCTAGTTCAGTCATTGCCAGTCATACTAGAGCTCTATCACCAACCTCTTCTAGTCATGTTGGAGATGGGTTGACAACCTCTGCAAGTCACTTTGACAACCTACACCTAACTACTAGTAGTCATGCTGGGGGCATCACTACAGTCGCCACGAGTCATATCAATGTCACATATTTAACCTTTGTACATCATGTAGGAGATAACTCTCTCTCCTCTGCTAGTGATGTTGAGAGCATGTCACCAACCATTGGGAACAATGTTGGGGGCATTGAGAAACCTAGATGCCTCAGACATAAGCCTAAATTCCTTTGCAGGACTTGCGAAGGAAATCACCTTACTCATTTATGTCTAGCTACGACTGGGATACCAGAAGCATGGCTCTCATCCGAGGGTCCTTTGGGTTCTGAAGTGTATGTGGTTTCCTTGCACCCCATTTCTCTTTTGATTGACACGACATTCATGTCACTGCAATCCTCTCCTAACCATACCCTCGTTGTCGAGGGTGATGTGTCCCCTATCCATGTTATCATCCATTCTCTTCAACCTAGAATTGAAGAAGTAGTCATACCAGTGCAATCTCTGGTCAATCCAACCCTCCTTTATAGGGTGATGCATCCTTCAACCATGTTGTCAACAAGCCTAATAAGGCTCCTTCTGAACAA